>JAJSZK010000511.1:0-13473 GCA_022985045.1 Macadamia tetraphylla | reverse complement strand
AATTTGTCTTTTGGCTGTGTATCATCTTAAGCATCTGCTTAGTATTGTTGGAGTTATAGGAGTTTGAATATCTTGCTGTAAACCTACTGAATAGGTCATATAAATTCGCTCATATTGGAAGATCCAGTTGGATCAGTAACTCTTGCTCAGTTTTTTTATATTATATGGATCTAGTAGACCTTGTGAGGTGACTTATATGCCTTAATAGGATCATGGGAGGCCGATCCAAGTGGTGATGTACTTACAATTTTGATACTCTAGATGGGTAGTAAAAGGGTCTATGGTGCACCTCAACTTTATCACCTACCAGTACTCCACCAGAGTATTCCTTAAACTATTGATGATGATTGCCACGGGTTGAAGATTAATAAAAAAAAAAAGTACATTAAATGGCCTGCTGTTTGCACAAGACTTGCACCAATGTGTGCAACTTCTACAACTATTTGATAATGTACAAGCGTCACGTGCACGAAGAGAGTTGTACAAGACTTGCACAATTAAGAATTGTAGAGGATCTAAATCCCTAACACTAAATGAATCTAATTTTGTTTATCTTTTAAAAAATTTATTAGGGGGAAAAGAAAGCTACTAGATGGGGTGGGGAGGGAGGGGGAACAGACTAAATACAAACTCACACCCATGTGACTGGAGTCGAACCATTGACCTTTTGGTGCCCGCTCTTCAAGTAGAAACTATAAGCCAATGCCATTTAGCCCTTGTCTGGTTCCTAGAGTGAATTAAGTTAAGAGTATAATGAAAGGGTTTTTAAAAATAATTTGAAAATAACATTATTATGTCATTATCAAAAGCCATCATTGTCATGCACATTAATATAAAATACATGAGATATACACAAGACAACACTACTCTATGATATGCAACCTGACAATTATACTAAAGGGATAAAAAATATGTCATACTCATGGTTTTAAGTATCTCCGATACCGATACGATACCCTCCGATACGTATCTTAAATTTAGTCGATCGATACGATACATTGAATTTTTTAAATCATTTTGTATCGATATATATCCTACAATACATACCGATATGCATCAATACACCACTAACCACTAATACACATCGATACGATACGACATGCCTCGATACGACTCTATGAAAAAAATAAAATTGAGGTAAAATGTAGGTTTCGGTATGTATTGGTACGTATCAGTGAGTATCGGTATGTATCGATCGGTACGTATCGGTATATATCAGCATGTATCGGTGAGTATCGATATATATATCGGTACGTATCGATGAGTATCGATACGTATCGGCGCTACGATCATATAATGGCCAATATGGGTAATTTTTCAGAAAAAAAAAAAAACGATTTTTTGAAGGGTTTTTGTTCCAAAGTTGTTGTCAGCCATATTTCTCTCTAACTAAAGTGGAAATCAAGGTTGGGAACAAGGATTTTACATTTATGGGACAACTACAGACCTTGAATTCTTAGTACGATACCCTCAATTTAGTGTTTATGCATAATACATGTTATCAATAGCTTTTTTTAACAAATTCTTTATGCAAAAGTATTTAAAAAAATGTTTCCTATCCATTTATGTGTGTATCTTTAGCGTATCTTAGTGTATCTCCGATACGATACGATACCCTCCGATACGTATCTTAATTTTGACCGACCGATACGGCGACCGATAGCGATACTTTAATCCACTCATACTCATACTAGAAGTATAAAAATGTGAAATTGTACATCGTTTGATACCTTAAAACAAGTGTTAATAAGAAAATCACAAGAATAAAAAAACATAAGGGAAAAGTTGTTTGTAACCGAAGTGGCTACAATTAAAGTTGCAACCTCTCGGCCGCCTTTACCAAAAACAAATCTACACTGACTTTGCAACCTTGGGGATTAGCTTGTCATTTCATTTGTAATGATAGAAGAAAAGGTAAAAACAAAGAACATGTGAAGGTATATATCTAATCGCATTTTAATAGACAGTATAGGAAAGAACACGAGGGAGCAGGCTGGGACTAGCCGGAAGCAAGCTTTACTGGTTGGAAGTTGTGATATTGGTTGGTTGTGGGTTGAAGCTGCTGGAAATGGCCTGCTGAAGCCTGAAGGGGTGTTCCATCTTTTACAAATGCAAGGGAAACATTATCCCTTATCCAAAAACCATGGATGTTACATAAGAATTCTTACTGATAGAATCCTAAAAGAATTAAACCCATAAATCGGTTTACAAGGTGAGGGAATTCAAGATCATATCAATCCACAATATTAATTCTATTGTGAAAACAATGTGGGATCACCCCCCAAGTGACTGATATGGGATTGTAATACTTATGTAGAGTTGCAGTCATATAAATAATCAACATGTCTTAAAAGCTCTCTTTGGTATCATTTTTATTTTCATACGGGTGACCATCAACACATGTTCCTTTTATTTCCATAAACCCCTCTTCACCCATGTAATGATAGAAAGTTGGACAAGTGCTAGATGCTCATTCGTACGACCAGGTGATCGTATGAGCAGGGGATCTATTTCCCTAAAATCGAGGGTAGCAGTGTACTTTCTCATTTAATTAGAAAGTCATGTCCAAGAGTCTGCAAGTCCTGAGTCTTGACCCCCTTCTCCCCCTTGTCTTCCTCTTGCAACTCGACTTTCACCCTAGTGTTTTATTTTTGTTTTTGTTTTTTTTTTTTAAGGAGAGGATAAGTAGATAACAGTCAGGATGCTTGAACTCGAGACCTCTTAGTAAACGTGGTTTTTCTACACTCGAGTTCACCAACTGCAGTTGTTGCTTTCTTCTTCCTCTTCATCCTATGGCCCCACCCATCCCCACCTCCTACCCTGCCCTAAGAAATGAGAGCGGATCATCTGCTCGTACAAGAAGATGACCCAAACTACTCGCGGTCAATAGGTGCCATGTCTTCAACCTCCTTACGGAGGGTAACCTTTAGTTAATTTTTTTATTCAAAATTTTAAATCTTTTTTATTTTTCCTATTTTTGAGGAATTTGAAATTATTCAGATTTTATCAATCTTTTTTATCTCCTCTATTTGTGGGGAGTTTCAAATCATGGATATCTTCCACGTCTCATTATATATATCCCACGTCTCATTATATATATCCCAATCAACACTTTGTTAATCATGTGTAACTGAAAATCATTACAAGCAATGTTATAGTAATCGGGCTCATCAACCCATCTCCCCTCATTTGTTCCACTTTAATGGGAATTGAACGTTAGAAAAACAATCTATTTAAGATAAACTATTACTGATTTTCATTAGTTATAATTTTTTTTTCAATTTTATCTCTAGAAATCTCAAATGGAGTAGTCTCTCTCTCTCTCTCTCTCTCTCTCTCTCTCTCTTTCATTTTTCTCCAATTTCAAATCTGTTTTAGTAATTGAAGTACCATTTTTCTTCGTTTTCTTTGAGTGCTAATCACCGTCTGGGTGAAGATCATCTACAATGAAGCATAAGAAAGTTGAGAGAAGAATTAGTTAAAGGTACACTTATTTCTAGCAACAAATATTTGTTTGATGGATGTGCAAAGGCATATCCAGAAACTTAAAATTGAAGTTGCAGAACAAATCCAATAAAATCAAGAATGAAGAAAATATTAGAAGGGATTTATTAAGGGAATTTACTATCAATCTCCTATACTCAGATGGATTGATGAGTTTGATTACTATACCCATGCTTGTAATGGTTTTCAACCATAGACGTACTCACACATGATCAGCAAAGTGATGGTCAAGAATCTTAATAAGAGAGAGAGACGTGAAAGATATTCATGATTTGAAAATCCCCACAAATGGAGGAGATAAAAAAGGTTAATAAAATTGAATAATTTCAAATTCCTCAAAGGGAAAATAAAAAAAGATTTAAAAATTTGAATAACAAAAATAACAGAAGATTACCTCCATAAAGAGGTTGGACACATGGAACCTATTTACCGCACGAGTAGATGATTTAAACTGCTCGTACGAGCAGATGATCCGCTCTCCTAAGAAATTAGGGTAGAGACGTTGTAGAGATGCTGCTCTGTTCTTACGCTACTGATTTGTTATACTTGTACCTTCGAAATGCTTAGCTGACTTAAAATGTGATATCTGATTGCCCAAAATTCACATCATCTCCTTTAAGGTGTCAGAATTAACGACAATTCTACTTGCTCTATTCTCTGTGAAGAGGGAATCTCTTCGCCCAACTTAAACTACATATGGGATTTGAGGTTTTTTTATAAAAAAATATAACGTCTTGTAGTATATATAAACTATTTACTCATAGGTAGTAATCTAACGGTTTTTCATTTTATATTCTATTACATCTTGTAGGAACCAAACATCCTATGCCTCAATACAAAGTATAGGTAAATGATCATCCCATCCCTCATGAAAGATCCACCCTTGTTGGTGCTTCCATATGGGTTTCCAGTGGTCCCTATGCTGGTATAGGGACCACCTTACCTTTCACAAAGCCATCTCCTTCTTTTATAAATAGATAATAAACAAAAACATAAAAATGAAAGCAAAGAGAGCCTTAATAGAAAACCCAAATTTATAACTTTACAGTGAAGATTGGAATCTTGAAGAGATTATTTCACCAGCATTTTGATTGAACATAAGAATGTGAATTCCCATCTTATCTGAAAAATAGATAATATCAAACAGATACTTTGTTTTCTCTAGTGAAAATTGGGTGGGGCCGAGGGGTGTACTTGTGATGATCAAAGAGAAGAAACGCCTGAATTTGGGTGAGGTGGGGAGATGAGCGATGGAGGTTTAGAATCTAAAAAGAAGATAAAATAAGAGAGGAGGATTTGCTACTTTAAGTAAGGATGTGAATTTGAAATCGAAATCGTTTATCAAAATTGAATCGAATTGTTTACATCGAAACTTTAAAACCGTTTATTAATTGGTTCGGTTTTGGTTTTATAATTGAAACCGTGATTTGATTTTGATTTTAAAGTTTAAACTGTTGATAAACCGCTTAAATAAACCGTCAAATCGATTAATATATACGTAGTACGTTTAAGTCATTCAATGTAAAATTTACATACATAGCAAATAAAAAAATTAGAAAACATAAGAAAACTATTTGAAACAAATACATGGTTTCGATTTTAATATATGAAACCGTTTATTAAATTATTCGATTTTGTTTTACCTAAAAAATTTGTACTGAATCAAATCGAACCAATAACACCGAAACCAAACCAATTCATACCATTACTTTTGAGTCTTTGAGACGGGTAAGGAAGCCTTGATTTGGAGGAGAAATCATGGGCTCAAAAAGTAAAGCCAAATACTGCAAGGAGCACTCGAGTTAGTCTGAAAACTATCGGTAAAAGAAAAGGCATGATTCACTGTTGAGAGGTAATTGTGCGTGTAATTTCTTTTTTACCCTCTTTAACTCAAGAAATTTTAATCATTTAAAACATTTGATATTCTTTTAATGTGAAATTACTTTATTTACCCTTATATAAAAAGTTGAAGTCAAAACAGTGATAATGAGGGGTATTACACACCCAATTTTTTTTTTTTTTATAAGAACGGTTATTCTGAACTAGTTATGTGGGACCATATTGATCCCACAACTACATGAACCCATAATCTAATCACATGGATAATATCATACACATTATTACATAACAATATCTCTCTTATCTCCTTTCTCATCAATTTCTTTTTCTTTTCAGTAAACACAGGGATCCCTCTGTGTAAACCAAAATTTTAACACCAGAATGGTCTGTTTCTACTCATCATGCTGGTAACTTTTTCTTCCTGTCGCTTCCAATTCCATCAAGACTTCCACCACCCTATTCGAAACTCTTTTGATCAGATCGGACCAATCCCTGGAAGACCCATTGAAGAAACAGTAATTATCTCAAGCAATTAACCATTAGCTTTAAAACTTTGAAAAAAAAAAATTATATGTTATTTAATTACATACCCTTTGGACGAATCAAACGAGATGCCGACCCTGTCCTTGGCCAGTTCAAGTGCCAATCCAAACCTACGAAGCTGCTTGGCCGGAAATCTTCCATTGTCCACAAGCACAAGGTCAGAGGTCTTGATATCATAGAAAATGGGAATGATTTTCTTCTCGCATTCCATCATCAGAGCCAATTCATGGAGGCAGTTGTGAGAAGTGCAATAATTTGGAGAGAAGATGGCCACCCCAACCTTACAGTCTCTTATAGCAGTTTCAATGACCTCCTTAAGCTCTTCGCCAGGCTTCATGCTCTTATAATCTAAAAAGGGATTGAGGTTTAGGTAGACGAAACGGTCGTAAAGCAAGGCAGCGACATTGCGTTTCGTGTCCATCCCACGGTGGTTTATGAAGACGTCAATGGAATGAGGAGACCTGCAAGCAGTAGTTATCCTTCTGGAGAAGAAGACTGCTTGCTTTTGTCTGCTATTGCTGTACAAGCAGAGAGTGAATATAACAGATTAGATCATATTTAAGACATACGTCGCAGAGAATACATTTAGATTAGATCATAAATAAGAGAGAGAGATATTACAAACCTAAATGAATTAGCAGAAACAACCGAAAAGAAAGCTTCTTTACAACAAAAACTCATTTTTTTGAAGCAGAAAGGCCGCCTCTCTCTCTCTCTCTCTCTCAAAGAATTAACAAATCCCATACCGATTCTAAAATTCTTGTATATCCTCTTTATTTTGGTCTCTGCGTGGATCCAGTGGCGTATGTCCGCTTCCACAAAATTCATGAGGCCCACCAACAAAAGAGAGTCAGCTGGATTTCGGATACTAACAAAAGAACCTTTAAGGCTCTTTAAAAGATATTCTTTGTTTTCCATCACTTCGACTTGGTGGGTTCTCCTCCATTCCATCTTTGGTAAATTAGTTTCGCACTGAATACCCAGGACCAAATCGGACTTGATTACTTTTCGGTTCCAACATAGGAACCAATGATCAGAATCAAAATCGAACCGAATTTGGGTATCAATACATTATAGTATATTAAAATAGTATAATACTAATATATTATAGTACATTAAGACATTTAATACTAATATTTTATAATATATCTTACTAATTTTAGTTTTAGATTTTATAATACTACTATATTATAGTAGATATATTATAAATTTTGGTACAAAAATCGGATCCAAACCACATAGGAACCGGACTCATAAGTTTTCACAAACCAGCTCTCCTACTCGGAAAAAATGTATCACAAAATCACAGAGAAAGAAAGAGAAAGGCCTTTATCCCAATTCTACTGCAAGGGTATTAAGCACGTATTGAAACTCATGATACTCTCATTTATTTTCAAACAAAATGGATTGTTTTTGCACCAAAATTAATCATCCTAAGAAAGTGATTGTACTATACCATAAGTGAATGCATCTTTGTAAAATTTGTAAACAACTCTTTCAACAAGTAATTTGTAATTATTTACATATCTGATTGTAAAAATATTCTCAATAGTATTAAAAACAAGAAAAAATCTTTCATTGGTTAGTCATTTACTAAAACCCTTACAAAAATCCCACATCATCATCCCTCTCAACTTTTTTCTTATCAAGGGTTGTGTTTGATATGCATTCTTGAAATAAGTTCTAGCTCTTAAATACATTCTAAAGTAAGAAAATGAAAAAGAATTGCATTCAAACTGCAATCTAACCAAACAGTAAAAACAATTGAGACAATAGGGTATGGATGTTTGCTTTCATATCGTTAATGAAAAAGCATAAAGTCTAGGGGATTAAGTTAATTAATAAAACCATAAAATGAAGGGGAATAAAAACCTAGTTTCTCTTCACCCAGATTGAGGAGAGGGATCTCTTCATCCATATTGGACTAGAGATGGTTACTTTGGACCATAAACAATAGGGGGAGGCAGTCTCAAACAGGTGTAATTGCTTATCGCTATGCTCACACTGGTGTCGCTACTGAAGAGACACAGCGGGTAAAAAAAAAAAAATGACATTCTGAAATTGCAGATATTCCAAAATTCCAGCCTTGCCTTTCAAGGCCAGAAGACCGATATTCCAAAGCTTCAGGCATTTAAAGACCTTGCAGATTGGGTGCATAGAGAAGCCTACAGAAAACCTGGACTTCATATGATGGAATTTTTAACACTGCATGGCCACAGACATTCCTTCCAAATACTGTAAAATACAAAGGGCCAAAGGAACCAAAGGACAAAAGGATTAAAATTACAATTACAAAACTATCAAGAAAGATACAAACTAGTCTAAAGCTACATAATGTACAGAATTTGGCCATGCACTTGCCCTCATCAAAATTCCAGAAAGTCCATGAAGTCCCTTCTCCCTTTAACCTGGTAAAAAGCAGAGGGCTAAGGGAAATAGAAAATACAAAATTTAAAGGAACAAGAGATCAATCATAAAAGTACAAGAACAAATAAATTGGAGATGAGAACCCTCACAGACTGCTCTGAGTTTCATTCTCTGGACCCTATTGAATTTATCATATTCAGGACATGAGACATGTAGGAAGTCAGTGGTTCCTGCTAAAGTTATCTGCCCCAATATTAACCCAATTGATTATTATGGTCATCTGGTCTGTGTTTTAAAACTCAGAAGAAAAACAACTCACTTGGTGGCCAGCCGAACCAGATCAGCAATCTAACTGGGCAGATCGCCAAGTCAATACCAAAATGGTAATTAATTATGAAATATCGGGAACCTTTGTCATGCTTGGGGATTTATTATGATTTTCAGAAACAGAGAAACGCAGGTAAGGCTGTCTACCTATATACCCTCCCAGAACCCTACTTAAGTACGGGAAGCCTTTGTGCACTGGTAACGGCCTTTTTAAGAAACAGAGAAACGGGTGGCAGTGGTATCAATATCTTCTCAAGATGAGATCTGAGAGAGATTGAAGTTCCACCGAGAACACCGAACATTTGTAACCTCAATTTTTTTTTTAGTGGTGACAAGTGTCAAAATGACAGAGGGACAATGTAACAAATTCCCAATCACAATTGGGTTACACCAAGAATCTTCTCTAAGTCCTTATTTATTTGCACTCATTATGGATGAACTAACCAGGCACATCCAAGACTCGGTTCCGTGGTGTATACTATTTGCTGATGATAATGACTTGATTGATGAAACTGTGGATGGGATTAATACTAAACTAGAGCTATGGAGATCGAACTTGGAATCAAAAGGTCATAGGTTGAGCAGAACGAAGACTGAATATATGATGTGCCCCTTTAGTCATTCTAGAAGAGGGGAGGAAGTGGTGAAGCTTGGGGAACAGGAATTACCCCAGAGGATTGTTTTAAATACCTAGGGTCTATCATTGACAAAGAGGGAGATATAGATGATGATGTTGCCCATAGAATTAAGGTATGGTGGATGAAGTGGCGAGGTGCATCGGGAGTGTTATATGACAAAAGAATGCCTATTAAACTCAAGGAAAAAATTTACAAGACAGTTATTCGCCCAGCTATGACGTATGGAGCGGAATGTTGGGCAGTCAAGAAGAGTATTTTGAATAAACTGAGTGCTGCGGAGATGAGAATATTGAGAGGCTTGTGTGGCAACACCAGGAGAGATAGGGTAAGGAATGAGCGTATTAGAGATGATTTGGGGGTTGCACCAATCCAAGACAAACTCCGTGAGAGCCGATTGAGGTGGTACGGCCATGTTCAATGAAGACCTATAGAGGCCCCAGTAAGGAAGAGTGACCAGATTCATTTGGAGGGAGCTAGAAAAGGTAGGGGTAGGCCGAAAATGACTATTAACGAAGTGGTCCGAAATGATATGCAAAGTGTAGGGCTCGACCCTATTATGACTTCGGATAGAGTTTCGTGGAAAGCAATGACTCGTATTGCAGAGATGTTTCCATGATGCGTCTTTCTATACTGCTATACCTTCTTCTATTATCTCCCAAGTTTCTTCTTTTTAACCTCTCTTTCCTTTGTTTTGCTTTTCCCATATCAGATCCATGTAGCCGACCCCATTCAGTTGGGATAAAGTTATGATTGTTATTGTTGTTGTTGTTGGTGGTGGGTTTCTTTTCCTCATATCATCTTCTTGAGGACTTTCGCCAAGATGGGATATGAGAGAAAGAGGTGATCGCAACACTACTCAAATCTGAGTTTTGAGAATGAAAAGGCACTTGGATCTGAGAAGTTATGGCACCTTGTGGTGGCCTTCATTTGGCTTGGGCAACAGGCATTTTGCTCGTAAGTGGATTTATTTACTAATTGTCTATCAAATGCTTGACGCTATAACGGATTCGTGGTGTCTAGAGATGTTATCCCAAACAGAGAGTGAGGAAACTGCAGGGGGGTGGGAGACTAGAGAAACTGCAGGGAAAAGAAAGAGGGAGACTGGAAAAATCACAGGGGGAGAGGACACCAGGGACCAGGGAGAGTGAAGTAGCCACTTCATGAAGGTTCCGTCTAGTTACAGGGGAAATGAAGGGAAGGGATATTAATTTAAAAAGAAAAATGAAAAATTCTGTAATCATCATTATGCTACTAACTTGAAAATCATACAAATATGATAAATTAAAATTTTCAAATAGATTCCTAACCCTATCATATTTTCTTATTTCCAAACCACACAGAGCCGAATAGAATGGTCAGTAGGGTAAATGCAGCTTTTTGCTTCTTTTTTGGGCCGGGGGGATGCCTATGTTGCAGTTTTATCCAACACCAAGTCAACTGCGGCAACATTCTGATTGATCAACCAATTTTTCTGATCCACTTGGTGAAAAATCCAGAAGTAGTGACGCATGGGGGTGAAGCAGCAAGGTAGGTGACTGGTCTCAAGTGGATTGGCCAACCCCGTAGTTGACTCACAGAATTTTAGAAAACTGCATCTGATGCTTATCCAAATATCCAGCTGATTTGCAACCTAAAGATTAAGTATTCATGTACCTCTAAAATTGTATTGTATGAAACAAATGGACCATTGAATGGTTAATCATTTGCTTTGAAAACCCATCAACAGACATAACATAACCTCCTAATGTGGAATAGAGAAAAAATTAAGTGAGATGAAATAAGTGTAGCAAAAAAAAAAAGAAGACATACCAGATAAAAGCAACTGATATTTCTGAGAACAGTCTGGCAATGAAATTCAGGACAATAGTGCTCCAAAATCGTTATGAGTTGAATTAATCAGTAACGGCTCGGAAAAGCCCTTTTGATTGATCATAAAACCATCTGCAAGAAAGAATTTTCTTGTGAAACTCAGAAATGTCAATACATGAAGCCTACCAAAAATTTCATTATAATAAAATACAATTGTATCTGCAGACAAACAGAGCCTACAAAATCATAAATACCATCAGTGCCCATGATGAGCAACTGATAATTGGACACCCTGACATAACAAGCATTAGTACTACCACAAGCACCCTTTTGCGCCTTCAAAACTGATAAGGGTTCTAAAGCAAATTGATAAAGGCAACAGTACAATGGAACAACCATGGATATAAAGACATGCAGTGCCTGGTGACATTTGTGTCAAATTACAAAAACAATTTTCACTTGATTTTATTGACAAGAATTCTAGGCATTATAACATCTTAAAGAGGTGGTGAATCAGAGGGTAAGGCTGCGTACACTTTGCCCCTCCAAGACCCTGCAGTAGCGGGAGCCTCGCGCACTGGGTTGCTCTTAAAGAGGTGGTGAATCAGCTAAGACATCAACTGATGCATTTAGAATCTGCCAATCATATGGTTGTCTTACACAGTACCTAAAAAGAAATTGTTGGATTACCCCGACTCACATCTAATGACTTGGATTTTGATTCATTGATGCAGAGAAGTGACGCATATTAGCCAATTGGATCAATGAATACGATGTTCCTCCACCCTTCACCATATCAAACTATGTTCAAATATCACTCTTTTCATGCAAATCTCAAGTCTCAAATCTGACCAGTATGATAGAGCTTCATCCTCATACATAAGGATCTAGGAGAAACTACGACCCCAGGAAGAATCAGCTACCAAATGGGGCTAGAACTCTTCAAAGTAAAATTATAAAATCTCATAGATGAAATTCTCCATTTCAAACAGCCACTTGCTCTTGTCATTTGCTTCATCCTCTGGAGTAAGTTTCTCATCACAGATTGAAACTGAAAGACTAGAATAGCATTTGAAGGAACCACAGTAGCTTAAGAAACATGGACTAACATTTCCCACAGTTCCCCCACCCCTTTTCTCTTTTGAGGGAAAAATCATCCACAGTTGAGTTAACAAAGACAATCCATAAGCTGCACCATTTCCCTTTTTCGATTCTTGTTTTGTCCCCCTTTTTGGATTTCTTCTAAATGGACTGAAATAACAGAACTTAGGACTAACCATGGAGCAGGAAAATTTCTATTGTTCTTATAACCAACCCAAGATCTATAACCAGTAACTGAAAAAAAAGAGAGAAAGACTGAGGGCAAAGAAGAAAAGAGAGACTGCGAGGAGAATAACATTTGATTGTACTAGGCAGCCTCCCTCCATCATATGATTTATAATATATAGAATCAAGTAATTACAACCATAGCTCGAATAGGAAAGACAATCTTTTTTTTTGGGTGTATAGCAAATGCATTAAAAGGAGGAAGGAAAATATAGCCCCAAAGGGGAAGTTACAAACCCAATAAGGGATGCAAAAGTCCAAAAAGGGCACCAATCAGGGCCCATTTGGGCAAAGAAAACTTCTACAACCTGGCCCGGATGCCCAAACAAAAGAGAAGGGCAAACCGGTTAAAATCGGGAAGAGAACCACAAATCCTAACAATCTAATCTCAACACAACAGTTCCTAGCTGCCAACACGAAGGAGCACTGCCGGAAAAGAGGTAGCCACGGTGGAGAAGCGCTGGCCTTGCGGAGGGCCATGGCATAATGAATAGGGTCGACAAGGCATATGGGCGCGGGCCTTTCGGAGGGCAACGGCGAAGTGGTTACCAGCCAAAAGCGGCTCAACGGGCTGGTGCCAAAGAGGCTGCTGCTGATTGAGACAAAGATCCAGCAACCAACCGACCGAAAGGAAGGTTGTCGGCTGTGGGCTTTCGGCAAGCCCAGTGGGGGTGGCAGGCAATGAGGGTGGAGGCCAATGCAACAAACAAGCAGACAGACCAAACGAGCCTAGTATCCGGAAGGGCGGCCAGCCTTGAGGGGTTGACAACCAACGGAACGATAGGCCTGGTGGGAGTGTCGTCCAAAAGGGTTGCAGGCTTAACGAGCAACCAACTAAGAGGCAGAACTGGTGAAGCAGGCGAGCCAATGGACAGATCAAACGAGCCTTGTGGCATCCAAAAGGGCGGATAACCAAGAGGGTTGATTACCAGCAGGATAGTAGGCCTAGCGATAGAGGCATCTAGAATGGTAGCAGGCCTGGCGGGATGACGACCGGGTAGCAACCAGCCTAAAAGGGGCCGACACCAACTCATCAACTAACCAAGCAAGGTAGGCGGCTGATGGGAAGGGGATCCGAGCAGTTGCAGCAACCTCAACACCGATCGAGATGGTCAACACT
>JAJSZK010000510.1:0-14907 GCA_022985045.1 Macadamia tetraphylla | reverse complement strand
CTCAAGCACGCACGTGTCGAGAATACGGTTGCGGATGCACTAAGCTGGGTGAACATATTCCTCATTCGCACCAATCCTAGGAGTCGGGCTAGTGTGCTACTCCAGATAATGAGTGTAGAGGTTGTAGGGTTCGAGCGGGTCAAGGACCAATACCCCACCTGTCCTGATTTTAGTGAGCCGTTCACTTCCTTGAGTGAAGGCAACCCAGTTAACTGTTCGGACTACCTACTTAGGGAGGGCTTTCTATTTAAAGGAAGCAAGTTGTGCATTCCTAGGACTTCACTCCGAGATTTCCTAATCTAGGAATTGCATGCTTGGGGAGTTGCTGGCCACTTCGGTCGCAATAAGACCATCACCCTTGTTGAGGATCGATTCTTTTGGCCAGGACTGAAGAGGGATGTTGCTAGAGTTGTGAGTCAGTGCAGGACATGCCAGACCGCCAAACAACAAAAGCAAAACACGGGTTTGTACACTCCCCTACCCATTCCCCATTGCCCTTGGCAGGACCTTAGCATGGACTTCGTGCTTGGTCTACCAAGAACTTCGAGAGGCCATTATTCTGTTTATGTGGTTGTTGACCGCTTCTCGAAGATGGCCCATTTCATCCCATGCTCTAAGACCTCCGATGCATCCATAGTAGCCAAACTTTTCTTTAATGAGGTTGTCAAGTACCATGGGTTACCCCTCACCATAGTGTCCGATAGGGATGTTAAGTTCACTAGTCATTTTTGGAGGACCCTATAGCGGATGATGGGCACGAAGCTCCGTTTCTCCTCCGCTTTCCACCTGCAGACCGATGGCCAGACCGAGGTTGTCAATAGGAGCTTAGAGAATTTATTGCGTTGCCTCATTGGAGAGCACCTTACCAGTTGGGATCGAGTCCTTAGCCAGGCTGAGCTTGCATATAATAGTTCTAAGAACCGTACCACTGGTCTGTCCCCCTTTGAGATTTGTTCAGGATACCAGCCTCGGGCACCCATAGACCTTATCCTAGTCGTGTCTAGCTCTAGGACCTCCCATTTAGCCGAATCTTTTGCTCAGCATATACATGATTTGCATGCAGGTATAAGGAGACAGATAGCACTAAGCAATGAGCAATACAAATTGAAGGCAGATGTGCACAGAAGGCTACAAGAGTTTCAAGAGAGCGATATGGTGATGGTAAGAATCAAGCCGCAACGTTTTGTTAGGGGAAAAGCGAGCAAGCTACATGCTCGTAACACAGGTCCGTTCAAGGTACTCAAGAGGGTAGGTGCCAATGCGTATGTTCTTGATCTGCTAGCTAGCATGGAGATCAGCAATATTTTCAATGTTGAAGACCTAGTCCCATACCATGGTACCTCAACCTTTACCCCTTTCTATCCTGATGACCTTGGAGACTTTCCTTTCAACATTGATGAGACTTCTGAGCCAAGCCAACCACTTCCCCCCACCTCATTACCACCTGTGCCTAAGGTCACGAGAAGAACTGAAGAAGTTGAGGAAATCCTTGATGAGAGGATTGTGTTCACACACACTGGAGGTTCTAGAGAGTTCTTGGTCAAGTGGCATGGACGTCCGGAAATTGACAACACCTGGATCACAATGCAAGAAGTCTAACAACTCAACCCAGACCTACTTGACTATTACATGAGCTTTAATTCACCGAAGGTGAATTCTTCCAAGCTGGGGAGAGTTGATGGGGACATCAAGACGTACAGCCGAAGGAAGAAGAAGACCCAACCTTCTTTGTGATTGGAGGATTAGGAGGAAGAAAAAAAGAAAGAAAAGGAAGGCTCGGTCCAGCCTTCCCAGCGCTGGATCGAGTCCTCTCCTTCCTTTCTTTGCCAAGATTGTGTGGTCCCCACCAAATCTGATATGTAATTTTAATTCCTAGGATTTTGCCAAGATTGTGTGGCCCCCACCAAATCTGATATGTTAGTAGTTTTATTTCCTAGGATTTTGTTTATTTAGGTTATTGAGTTAAGTAGGAAACTAAATAACATTCCTATTTGTTTTTTTTAAGAAACTTCTTTATTTCTGAGATTATGTTCCTAGATTAGCCTTTTCTTTTTAGTAATTATCCTATTATTTATGTAAGGCCATTGGCCACAATGAAAATTAATGAATGAAGAATATTGAAGGCAAAACAGCCCCCAAACCCCCCCCCCACGATTTCTCTTTCTCTCCCCTCTCCCTTCTCTCATCTCTCACTCTCGGTCTCCCTCTGTTTCACGCCTCTTCTCTCTCTCACGGCTCTCTCTCTCATTCTCCTTTCTCCCTTTCTCACCCTTCATCCTTCTCTTTTCTGTTTTTTGTCTTTCCTGTTGCTGCTGCCCTATTGCAGAAATTGTTCACCATCATTAGAGATTATCTCCATGGAGAAAACCCCAACTAGGTTGCTGCTGGAACTTCCCCAGCAATCGGATTTGCTGTTCATCATCAAGTAGGTTGGACTGCAACTCTTTATTTTGGAGGACTTCGACTTCTTCTTTATTCCTCAGACCAGGATAGCAACAAGGTAACTAATTAAACTAAACCCCTCCCACCTCCATATATCCCTGTTACATGTTGCAGCCCATTAACATTGAAACCAGCCTATGTCCTTTTGCTCATGTCTATTTTTACCCATTGTTTTAAGACGTTTCGTCACTGTTATGTTTTCAAAACCTTTGCTGATTTTTTTCTATTTTAGTTGGCTGCTAGAGGACATTGATTGTTTGCATATCTTATTTGGTGTTTGGATTGATTTGTGCTGAACCTAATATTCGTATGATGTTTGTTCCCTTCCCCATGTCACCACTTGAAGTTTAAGTAAGAGTTTGTGTTTTTCCGCCTAGATTATTATTGTTTTTTGCTACTTTGTTTATTAGTCTCATTCTATTTTGCATCCTTAATCTTATTTGCTGGGTTTCTTTTTGTCCTATCTACCCAAGTCCCTTGAGCTAACCCTTCCTAGTTAGTTAATCTTGTAGGAGACCTAGTCACCTAGGAACCCCCTACATCACTAACCCCTCCCCCCTCCTATTCCCCCCTCCTCTTAAACAAGCTGGTTCCTAAGGATCTTATCCCTTCCTTGCTCTCCATCCCCTCTAATGAGGAAATCCTTTCTGCCATCTTCTCTCACAAGGCCAATAAGTCCCCTGACCCTAATGGCTTCAGTATGGGTTTCTTCTCCTCTTGTTGGAATATCATTCGTAATGATCTCATCCTTGCTGTGAGAAGCTTCTTCTTCAATCCTTCTCAAATAAGCGGAATTAACCAACCTTCCTTTGTCTCATTCCTAAAAAGGAAGGCGTTGATTCCATGAATGACTTCAGGCCAATCTCGCTCTGTAATCTCCTCTACAAATTCATTGCTAAAATCTTGGCTAATCGGATTGGGAAAGTCATTGATTCTCTGGTGAGCCCAAATCAATCTGCCTTCATTGCTGGGAGGAGTATCGCTAACAACATCATTCTTTGTCACGAGATTGTTAGGGGGTTTGATAGGAAAAATCATTCCCCCTCTGCTCTCCTCAAAATTGATATTCATAAGGCTTTTGACTCCATTAGTTGGGATTTCATCTCTAATGTCTTGCTCCAAATGTCCTTCCCCCCCTTCCTTTGTCCATTGGATCCTTTGCTGCATTTCCACCCCCCCCCGGTTTCTCTGTTCTAGTTAATGGTAGCCCCACTGGCTATTTTCCTTCAGGTCGGGGTATCCACCAAGGCTGTCTTCTCTCCCCCTTTCTTTTCTCGCTCTCTCTCGAGGTCTTGTCTCACTCCATCCAATCGGCCTCTAATCTTCATCTCATCTCTCCCATCCCCAAGTGCAAGTCCCTTCGTATCACTCATCTGGCATTTGCTGATGACATCATGATATTCTCTAAAGTTGATCCTCTTTCCATCACTTCCATTATGTCCTCCCTCCATTCCTTTGAATCCCTCTCAGGTCTTCATATCAACCTCCTTAAATCTAATATCTTCCTCTCTGGAGTCTCCTCTGGAACTCAATCTCTCCTTCTTGGTATCACTGGGTTCTCCTTGGGCTCCCTCTCAGTCAAATATCTGGGCCTTCCCCTCATTTCTTCTAAACTCTCGGCCCATCTCTGCTCCCCCTTGCTTGATCTCCTCAGAAAGAGGCTTCAGCTTTGGAAAGGTAAGCTCCTTTCCTATGCTGGTCGCCTTGTTCTAATCAAATCTGTTCTCCATTCTCTCTATCTCTGTTGGTCCGGAATTTGCGTCCTTCCAACATCTTCAATTAAATCCATTGAAAGCCTTTTTTGTTCCTTCCTCTGAAAGGGTTTTGACTCCTCCAAGTTCCTCCATCCTTTGTCTTGGGATAAGGATTGTCTGCCTAAGTCCGAAGGTGGCCTTGGTATTAGAAGGATCAAAGAGGTCAACTCTGCGAGTATTCTGAAGCTCATCTGGAAGCTCTTCTCTAAGCATCCCAATATTTGGGTCAATTGGGTTTACTCCTCCCTTCTTTCCCGAACACTCTTTGGACCTGCCCCTCACCCTCCGATGTCTCTTGGATTTGGCGCAAAATCCTCGCCCTCAGACCGCTTGCCCTTTCTGCTTGCTCCATCACCATTGGTAATGGGCAATCGACCTCCCTTTGGATGGATCCCTGGCACCCCTCGGGCATCCTCTCCTCTCTAGTCTCTCCTAGGACCATCTACTCCTCGGGTCTTTCCTCTTCCTCCCATGTCTCCTCCATCCTCTCGCCTCAGGGCTGGACTCCCCCTCCTTCTCCCCTGCCTCTTGCGGATCTTTGGGCCTCCCTCCCCCCATCCCGCCTGGTCACCGTGGTAGGGAGGACAAATGTGTTTGGCTCCCCTCTTCCAATGGGCTATTCTCTCTACTGCCTCTGCTTAGTCCTATGTGAGATCCTTTGGCCCTGTGGTTCCCTAGCGCCACCTCACCTGGTTCAAAGGCCACATCCCCTGCCACAGCTTTACCACCTGGAGATGCCTCTCCAACTGCCTCCCCACGCAATCCTGCCTTATCCACCGTCACATCTCCTTCAATCCTCCCTGTTGCCTCTGCCCCCTCGGTCTTGAAGATATTCCTCACATTTTCTTCTTCTATCCCCTTTCCTCCTTGGTTTGGAAAACTGCCCTGTCATTGACCCTCCCTAGGCCAATTCTCCCTTTTGATAGGGAATGGATTTGGGTTGATATGACTTTTGTTGGATCCTCCATTTGTGATACTATTGGCAAGTTAGCTTTCTCCGCTACTATATAAATCATCTTTGGATGGAGCGAAACATTCGTAGATGGTCTATCAACTCCTGCTCCCCGGAGAGGATTTGGAAAGCCATCTATTTTGATGTTTTCTCGAAAATCCATTCCCTCCATTCCATTTGTGCCCGGCCGATCCCCCCTTCCGCCATAAATGCCCACATAATCTCCTCCTGGAACCATATGCCCTCCCCCGCCTCCTCCTCTTGATCCCCTCTCTCCTTCTCCCTTTCCCCCTCCTTGTGATGGTGCTGTTCGGGTTCCTTCTTAGGCCCTCAGGGTTGTTGCTTATTTTGGTCTTCTGTTGCTTTTGTTTTGATCCCCTTGGGGTCGGCCTCTCCTTGTCGGCTTAGGCCTCCCCTCCCCCCCTTTTTCCCCTTGTATTTTCTCTCTTTGGGTATATAATTATTTATTCATCCAAAAAAAAAAAAAGAGTTGGGCATTCAAACTTGGAAATTTGAGAAGTTTGGCTAATGGGTTCGTCTGCTGGATCGACTTGAGCAGATCTGGTTTCTGTCTCTTGTCTTGGCCGAAGGTTAAAGACAACCTCATAAATGGGGATTTGTTTTAACTTTAATAATTCTTCCCATATTAATGCCCCTCTTTTACCCCTTTTATTACACCCTGCCACTAAGATGTTTTTGCTATTCCCAGTTTGTCCCTAAACAATAAGTAGTAATCCCTTTTAGTCCCTTGGTTCTTTAGTTGTTATTAACCCCTTCAGAGTTCTGGTATATTACAGGATTGCCACTTGATTCTAAACTTCATCATCATATTTACTGTTTTGCCCCTGACCTTAGACCTAAATCATTTTAGTTCTTAAGTGGGCCCACAGCCATCCTAGTTGGGTCCCTTGGGACCCACCGGCCCCGCAGTAGATATCCTTGGAGTTTCATCGATTCAGCCCAAGATTTCAGGCAAGGCATTGCAAAGGGTGTTCTAATGATTCCAGCAAGGCTAATCGCAGACATCAACAGCACAAGGGGTATTTGATTCCTGAAATCAGATCTGGGTATCGTCACAATCATGGGTTTCTTCAAAGGCTCGAACATCACAGCAAGGAAAGCATTAGGCTGTGTAACTCTTAAGGGTTGGCTCACCCTTAGTTGATGATTCAACAACCCAAAACTCAGGAATAAAGGAGTACATTTGAAGGTTCCGCAATTGTGTTGTTGCAGGCCCAATAATAATGGTGATGAAGATTAGTCTAAGCAGCAACCAGCGAATCAACATGCAAATAAAAAAATAGACAACGGTGATTAAGAAGAATGGAAGAGGGAGAGAGAGAGAGAGCAATGGGGGGGGGAAGAAGGTCTTATGACCATGGTTATGTACCTACTTGGCATCATAAACACTCAAGAGATTCATCCTATAAAGCTTGTTTAATAAGTTGGGTTACATCCTTTTTATACCAGACCGAGATTAAAACTTCCTAGTTAAAGACTAAAAACTGAAATAGAAATAAAATCTCTTAATATCTCCTAAAATCTAGACTAATAAAATAAAAAACAAAACAAAACTCAAATTGATAAGTCCCTACTTATGTGAAAATACCAAAATAAAAGATTGCAAATATTCTCCAAAATAAAATAATTAAATATTTCCCAAATAAAATAAATCCTAAAAGATTTTACTGAACCCAAAATTTCAACCGGGCCAGGTTCGTCTCAAGAGAGATTGGTAGACGATCAACTTGGCTCAAGTCGATTCTGCATCACTGTGGTTTATCTTGGCTAACCAAGTTGTTTAATAAGATTATTAGCGCAAGAAAAATGCTAGATGAATGGATGAGAATCATTGTGGTTTTAACTTACAAAAATAAAGGTGATATTAAGAGCTGCAATAACTATAGAGGCATAAAACTAATGAGTCATACTATGAAATGGGGGAGGATTATTGAAACCCATTTGAGGAAAGAAACTATTATTATGGAGAACCAATTTGGTTTTGTGCCTGGAAGATCCACGAGGAAGATCCATGGCAAAAGCTATTTACCTAAGAGACTCATGAAAAGATTTAGAGATTGCAAGAAAGATCTCTGTACAGTCTTTACTGGCCTAGAAAAAGTTTATGACAGAGTCCCTAAAGATTTAATTCGGAAAGTACTAGAGAAGAGAATTATTTCAAGTAAATATGTGGACATAATTAAAGATATGTATGATGGTGTAGTGACTATCAAAGATATGTATGATGTTGTAGTGACTATTTTACCAAAAAACAAAGTGGTGATTAGTGTAAGAACTGTGTGTGGTGGGGGTTAAGCCGTTAAGGTAATGAATTCCCAATTACAATTGGGTTGCATTAAGGATCTGGAAATCAAAAGGTTTTAAGATACGTAGAACAAAGACGGAGTATATGCTGTTTAACTTTAGTTACAGGAGGACGGATAATGAGTTGGTGAAAATTGATGGAAGGGACATTCTACAAAGTGATTATTTTAGGTATCTGGACTCAATCATAAATAAAGAAGGTGATATAGACAATGTTGCTTCACAAAGAGTTAAAATAGGATGGATGAAATGGAGAGCTGCATCCAGAGTGTTCTATGATTGATGTATTCCTTTAAAACTTAGAAGGAGAATTTTCTTAGACAATCATATGACCGGCTATGATATATGGTGTGGAATCTTGGACAATTATAAAGCATCATGTAAACAAACTCAGTATAGCGGAGATGATGTTAAGATGGTGGATGAGTAGTAAAACTAGGACAGATAACGTAAGGAACTATTATATTATAGCTAATTTGAGAGTAGTCTGATATGATAAGTTACGAAAGTCGCTTGAGGTGGCATGACCATTTTCAACAGAGGCTTTTGGATGCTCCAGTACGGAGTGATTTGATTCAGATTGAAGGAACTAAAAGAGCTAGAGCAGACCTAAAATTACCTTAGGAGAAGTGAGGAAAGACATGCTTAGCATAGGCCTTGTATCAAGTATGGCGTCGAATAGAGCTGATCGGAGAGCAAGGATCCATATAGTCGACCCCATTTAGGTAGGATAAGATAGGATTTCGTTGGGTTTACAAATAAGGGAACTCTAATTGTAGCAAAAGGTGTTAGTTTTCTTAGGAGTCAGTTACGTTATGTTAATTGGCTCGTCTTGTTGCAACGGGTTATGTGCAAGAGTACGGAATGGACTACGATGAGACCTTTGAATCAGTTGCAAAGATGACCACTACCATTGTTCGTACCTACATTGCTGTTGCTGCAGTCAATCAGTGGCCCAATTGTTGTTTTAAATTGTCAAATAGAAAATACTTATTTACTGAAATCTGATTATGAGTTATTAAATGGTAATAAGATAAATAAAAATTTGCATTTTTAGACAGAGTCCCTATAGGACCAAAAAAAACCATGATTGTGGTTCTAATAATAATAGAAGCAACCATCAATGATTATAAGTTTTGCTTTATAGCTTCCTCTCCTGCTGTAGTGTGCTATGCCCAAAGAACAGTTTTTTCCAAAGGAATTGTTTCTGGAGAGAGAGATAGAGAGCAGAAGAGACATGAGAGGGAGAGAGGGATGGGGGGAGGGGAGAAACATATGGGAAGGAGAGTGAGAAAGGGATGTAAAAGGGTGTAATGGGGAGAGACCTAACTTTTCAGGGAGAGACCTAACTTTTCAGAGAGAGAGAGAGAGAGAGAGGGGAAGAGAGTGTTGATTTGAAAGAGGAGAGAGAGGAAGTGACATGGGAAGAGAATGAGAGAGTGGTAATTATATTATGAAATAGAGGGTATTTTTGTCTAATTAAAAAGTATACCAAATAATTAGAAGTTCATACTATATATATATATATATATATATGGTATCAGAGCCATAGTGGTGGTGAATTCAGTTTATTTTGTTTTGCAGATCTCTTTTCTTTTGTGTAATCGTTTTATTTTTAGTGTTTTGACGGTGTATAAGCCTTTGGACTGTTGGGAGGAGTGGCAGAAGAGTGTAAGACTACGTTTGTGCCCGACTTAAGTTGGAAATACCCTTTCAAATGACTAGATCTAGGAGGTTACCCCAAGTTTAAGATTTCTCAAACAATGAATCGTCTTTCCTGCTCCATGTCGATGTGATCGGCAGGTGAGGCGAGCACAAGTTCTAATGTGCTCCATTATGATGAACAAATAACGAACATAGACAAAAGACTTCAAAATTGGGATATGCCCAAAATTTTACAAAGAGAAGTATACCAAAATGACTGGCAAACATATTTTGAGACCATTAAAACCGTTGAACAAACCATTAATTTTACAAATGAGACGCAAAAAATCACCCTTTTTTATCCCAGGTCTTTACAAGACTATCTCAAAAGCAATTTAATTATGTCCATATCGGCCTCGTTGAAGTGGCCATCAAACCCCTTCACCGTGAAGGCCTTAACACTTCCATGTTATTGGCCTTACGTGACCAAAGATTCTTAGATTTCGATGATTCCCTTCTGGGAGCCATTGAGATTAGCCTTTGTTATGGTCCTGTCCATTTTAATGTTTATCCGGATATGTCCATAGCACTCAGATTCAAATATTTTACATTCTCTCAAAATTAATCTTAAAACCCATGGATACAGAATGATGCACGGATCAATTCCTATTGCTATCATTCATCGTATCAAATACAAACCAATGAAAACTGTCAAACCCTGAGAGCCCTTAAATCAAAGAATTATGTTCCCTGCAAACCTTTCACAACTCCAGAGTTTTATCAAAAACCTTCTTCAAAACCAAAATATAACAAATACAAGTAGCCTTTCAAGGCACCTAAAAATCAAAGAAAGTCTAAACCAGACCAAAATCCCCATGGATGCTTTCGATGTGGCAAGCCTGGCCATATCGTCAAATATTGTCGTGTGTCTAAACTGATTAATTCCTTGCAAATTTTTGAAGAAAACAAAACTCAAATCCTTGCTCTTCTTCAAAAAACATCTTCTTCTGATGAAAAAGATTACAAATTAAACCAAGATAAAGCTTCTGAGCATTCTATCTCCAGCTCAATTGATAATGACTAATTCCAAGCCTGTGCTGGTGATTCTTGCATTATTGGTTTAAGTTGTGAAGATTGTGCTCCCAAATCTTTTCGCATGTTACGAGCATCTCCCCAATCAAACATTTTTGAATACATTGATAATTTAACAGATCCCGAACACAAAAAGGCGTGTCTTGAACACCTCAAGCAAAATATTAAAATCAAACCACTGTCCAACCTTATAATTTACAAAATATACTTCACAAATTTGATAAAACACAAATCTCAGCCCCTGACCATTGCACTCGAATCAAAACCCTTGAGACCACTACTGCTACTCTGCAGCATGAAATCAAAATTATCAAACAACAATTATCCCTCCTATCTTGGCAAACACCTCCGCAAAACCCTACAACCAAAGAACCAATTCCTAACGAACCTTTTGAAAATCCTTTTGCTAATGACACCCCTTCTCCAGGGTTTGTCCTTAGTATTTCTTCCCAAAATTGGTACATCCACATAACCCTTGTGGTCAATACCTCTTTCAAACCCTCAACCATTGCTCTTGTTGATTAGCTCAACTGTATCAATAAAGCGCATTCCAACCCAAGATCTATGAACGATTACCCAAAGAGCTTGTTATCAAATGGGTCCGTGTTGAATGTCCAAGACAAATTATTCAACACCCATGTCGCAAAAATGGTCTTTGCCTCCCCTAAACCTTTCTTCTAGCCAAAGACCTTGATCAAACTATCATCCTCGGTTAACCGTTCCTTGAAACTCTTAAACCTTACAAAATTACCCAAGATAGTATAACTACCAAGTTTCAAGGCCAAAAGGTTGTTTTTCCTTTCATACAAGCTCAACCTTCTATTAACCAAAGTTCTAATAAAACTAAACAATTAAATTTTCTCAAAACTGAGCTCCTTCATCAAAGAATTACGGAACAGATCAACCACCCCAAAACTATTCACCAAATAAACCAACTCCGTTCCAAATTTGAGCATGATCTTTGTTCTAAGGTCCCCGATGCCTTCTGGCATCGGAAGAAACACATGGTTTCCCTTCCCTACGCCAAAGAATTTTCTGAACTCCAAATCCCGACCAAAGCACGGCCTGCTCAAATGAATCAAACACTTCTTGAAACTTGCAAACAAGAAATCAACGACCTCTTAACCAAAAAGCTTATTCGGCCTAGCACCTCCCCCTGGAGCTGTACGGCCTTCTATGTTAACAAAGCCTCTGAAATCGAAAGAGGTACTCCAAGGTTAGTTGTTAATTACAAACCCCTTAACGATGCCCTTCAATGGGTCCGTTATTTGATTCTCAACCAAAAGGATCTTTTGCAAAGAATATACCAAGCTAAAATATTCTCAAAATTTGATATGAAATCTGGGTTCTGGCAGATCCAGCTTCATGAGAAAGATCGCTTTGGCCTCTATGAATGGAATGTCATGCCATTCGGCCTAAAAAATACTCCCAGTGAATTCCAAAAAATTATGAATGATAGCTTTAATTCATATGGACAATTTACAATTATCTATATTGATGTTCTAGTTTTTTTGGATTCAATTGAGCTGTATTTCAAACACCTGCGAACCTTTTACCAAGTTATAAAATCAAATGGCCTCGTCCTTTCAAAAATGAAAATGGAGTTTTTCCTCACCAAGGTCCGCTTTCTCGGACATTTTATCGAAAAGGGTACCTTAACCCCTATCGATCGGGCTATATCCTTTAGTGATAAATTTTCCGACCAAATATTAGACAAAACCCAGTTACAAAGGTCCCTAGAAAGTTTAAATTATGTCCGAGACTTCCTTCCCCAAATTAGTAAAATTATCGAGCCATTATATCTCGTGCTCAAAGAATCCGCACCTTGGTCTTCCGTCGCACTAATGCCGTTCAAGCAATCAAAAAATTGATTAAAGAGATTCCCTGCCTTTTTATCCCTAATCCTGAGGCTCAAAAAATTGTTGAAACTGACGCCTCTGATGTTGGATATAGTGGAATTCTCAAACAAAAACTTTCAAATTCCAACAAAGAACAACTTGTCCAGTTTACCTCGGGTATCTGGAACTCTGCACAAAAGAACTATAGCACTATCAAAAAAGAAGTTCTTTCCATAGTTCTTTGCATACACAAATTTCAAAATGTATTATTAAATAAATCATTTTTAGTTCGTGTTGATTGTAGTGCTGCTAAATTTGTTTTACAAAATGATGTCTCAAATTTAGCTTCAAAACAAATTTTTGCCCGATGGCAAGCTTTACTCTCAATTTTTGAATTTCAAATTGAATATATTAAAAGAGAATCCAATTCTGTTCCTGACTTCCTTACTCGTGAATTCCTCCAGGGCTAGACTCCTCAAATAAACCTTCTCAAAATGGCTCCCCTAAAAGAGTCCATTTCTTCAAATTCCCTTTATCGATCCAAATCCAGCTACGGCACTACTGCGCTCCTTCAAATCAAATTATCACCCATAGCCAATCCCAATTGGCTTCAGGAAACCAGCCATATTCCCATGCCATGGTCCTTTCCTCAGCTGCCGGTCCTCTTCAAACCACAAACAGAGCCAGCTCTAGCCTTCAAACAACCCAGGCCAAACCCCTCCAAATAGCCCAAGGATCCAAAATCAAAAGCCAATACCATGAAAAACCCCTCAAAGAAGATCTCTTCACTATTGAAGAAGTTCTTGAAAATTACATGGACTCTCCATTAAACATGGCTAAATAAATCTTCTTCCAAGGATGGCATTATTATTCCCCTACGGCAGCAAAAACACAAGAATTTTATGAATACATTCTTGTCGACACTAACTCTGTCAGGCTCAAACTCAATTTCGACAGAAATGACCCATCCTTGGTCAAACACAACTGTGACCATATGCAAAATCCTTAGCCTCAAAGAGTGGAACAACCATCCGCTCACTTGCAAAACCTTTTCAAATACCTATACCCCTTCCGGGTATCATTACTATGACTACCAGGAGGCATGGTACAAAACATTCTTACTCCAAAACAGGAACAACAGGCATTCTTGGTTCTTTTGTTTTGACTATAAGTTCAATAACCAAATACCCCTCTGGTTTCGCAGGGATCAATAGGGCCCCATGGTCGATATCCTTCCACAAGAAATACAGAATCCTGCCAAGTATTCTCGCAAACACACCCAAAAAAGAACCCCCACCGATCTCCTCCGTTCTTCCTCCATGCCCCGGCATGGATCCTTTTGGGACTATGAGATCAATAACTTCCAAACCTAGGACTGGATCCCCTCCGTCCTCTCACGTGTTTACCACGCCAAATGGTGGGACAATTGTGATGTCTAAAAATGTGAAAAACGGACCTCATCCAAAGCCTCACAGCCTCAAACCAATCCTGCCCTTCCGTCCTCAAAATCAAGCATCAAAAGTGAAAGGAAGCTCTCGCTCGCCTCTGAACTCGGCTCCACTCAAGAGGAATCATGACGAGCTCTGCCTCAGCCCATCAAAAGGGTTTCCCTAGCGTCCATCTACACTCAACAATGGCCCAAGACCCATCAAGATGAGCAGATGTCCTCCAGAAGGCATCATCTTCAGCAAATTCAAAACGGTGACCTCCCAACTCGCTATCAATCAAAATCAAAATCAACAACCAAGCCCGATTTGTTTACTGCTAGACGGATCTAAACACCACGGTGATGTCGATAACTCACCTAGTCAATTAACCACGGATAACCTCTTAGAGAAAGGTGTCTCTATCGTAAGGCATTAGCAATACCAGCTCATCAAATATGGTACAAAATCCTTGATCAATCCAATGCGAAATAGTGACACATGGAATGCCGATGAGATCATTGAAGATTCTATATCAGTCGAATCAACCTCAATTTCGCCAAAGTCTCAAATAATACCCAAATTCAAGTCAAGATCAATGAAATGTAATTGATGCTCCAAATGTATTTAGAAAGTGCCAATGAAATTCAAATGCGCCGCAAACCCAAATGAAATGTAAATGTGTCCATTCTCTATAAAAGGGACACTCCCCCTCCTCCCAAACCACTTGGTGATTCTCTCCCAAAATCAGACTTAGAGAGTGAGAAGCCTCCATCCAAAGAAATCGCCCCTCTCAAGTTCTTCAAAGTCGGCCCGCCAGTCTTCAACAAGCACTCCGCCGGTCTTCATCAACAACTCCAAGGTCCGATAGTCCCTTCCAAGTCCGATCGCCCGCAAAGGTTAGTTTCAACAAACCTCAAAGCGCCATCAGAGATCCAAATACCCTTCTCAAATCCTCCAACCTAAGCCTACCCAAATCTTGTACTTAAAGTCTCTAAATTATAAGCAAAGTTTATTTTATCTTTCAAATTATAATTTTGCATCATTATTTTCTTACATTTGCATCTGCATCTGCATCTACAGCTTGCTTCTTGTTCTATTTTCACAGAGAAGCCTATAGTAGCGCCTCTCGACTGTGAAATATAGATCTGGTTAAGCAGCTTTTATTTTCCATTTTTGAGTTCTTGGTCTTGCTTCATTTATTTGTTTACTTTTAATTTTGCACAAATTAGTTTAGGATTATCGACCTATCCTAGTTCTCATCTCTTCTTGGACGATACGGATCGATCTCGTTCTTCTTCTCATGAACCGGAGAACCCTATTTCCTGGATTTTGGTGTAGATCGATCTGTTATATGGTATCGAGCCCGATCCCGATACCATATAACAGATCGATCTACACCAAAATCGTGGAAATTGGGTTCTCCCGTTCGATGG
>JAJSZK010000051.1:0-30012 GCA_022985045.1 Macadamia tetraphylla | reverse complement strand
CTTGTTAAATGGTATGTTAGAAGGGCCTTGGCAATCCAAGGTGATTAAAAGTAAGATCTTGAAAAGTTCTAAATCACTGGCAGGGATGGAGTTCAAGCATGTATGGAGAGAGGGGAATAAGCCAGCTGACTTTCTGGAAGCATATATAGCCCAAGAAGAGACCATTATTTTGGCTTAGGAATTTCCAATGGAGCTGAACAGTTTAGTGAAAGAGGATTCTGCTTTCAAGGTCTATTACAGAATGTAATCTTTCTTTTTTATCTCTCCTTTTGTAATGCAGGCCTGTCCTATGTGGTCTCAATCCTTTCTTTTGGTAAGCCCAAAGAAGGAGATTGAGGTGGCCTTACTTGTATATTCTTTTTTTCTTAATACATACACATCAATTAAAAAAAAAAAAAAAAAAAAAACTAGACCCACAACCATTACATAAACCTAGAATACTAAACCAAGATCCTAGAGCCCAGAACCTTGAACCTTGAACCCAAATCCCAAAACACAGATCTGAAACATTAACCTAGAACCCTAAAAGAAAAACCAAGAACTTTCTACTCCTAGACATTTCAGAATATTCAAAAATAAAGTGAAGACAAGGACCCAAATCCTATCTACTATTGTTGAAGATGTCAAAGAGAAATGTGTGAAAATTCATTTCTCAGGACTTTCTACTCCTAGAAATCACTTCTTAGTGGAAAAATGGAAGATTGACATGAAGTGGATAGTGAAGGTCCCAAGGGCTTGCTCTTGGTTTAGTCCACCAAACTCTATGATAGCCTTGCACTGTGATGGATCCTTAAATCTGGATGAGAGTTATTATGGAAGCATCATCACAGACAACAAAGGAGACCCCATTTTAGCCTATGCTAGTGTTGAGGAGGTTGCTTCAGTCCTCCACATGGAGTTATTAGCTATCCTTAGAGGCAGTATTTTATGTATTGAGAAGAATTTCTCAAAGGTTAGACTCAAAGCTTGCAATGGATATGTTGAATGGAGTGATCCAAGGTCCTTAGTATACTCAAATTATTAAGAGAAGAATCTTACAGTTGACTGAATCTTTTGACTTAAGGGAGTTCAAGCATGTTTGGAGGGAATTAAACAAGCCAGCAGACTCTATGGCTTCTCTTGGACCTCCAAGTGAAGATCTTTGTGGAAGAGGATGCAGCCTGCATGGTGTATTACAGAGTCTAAAGTTCTTTCCCTATGATTATTGTATTTTACTTTTTGTTAGCAGTGCATGTCCTGCTGTGCTATGATTTCCATAACTTTTCTCTAGGTCTGTCCTAAGAAGGTTAAGGGAATTGCCTCTTTTATGTACTCTTTTTTCCCTTTTTCAATACAAATATACCACTTATCGGAAAAAAAAAACCCCAAAACCATGACCCCTCCAGAATCTTGAATCCTGAACAACAAAAGTAAAACCCAGAACCCTAAACATAGAGTCTATAACCAAAAACCCAGTACCTTGAACCTTGAACACAAAACCTAGATCATTGTACCCATAACCAAGAAACTTAAAACCAAAACCATGAACCCAGAACACATAACCCTTAAACCATAACCGAGAACCCATATCCCAGAACCAAGAACCTAGAACCCAGAACCTTGAACCCAGAAACAAGAACCCAATGCCCCGATCCCTACACCCAGAACACAGGACACATAACCCAAAAGCTAGAACCCAGATCCCTGAAACCAAAACTAAGAACCTAGAACCCTAGTCATTAAACCCAGAACCATGAAACCAAAACACAGAACCCTGAATCTTCAGAATCAGGCATATGAAGATGGAATTTATTGAATGAGGCATCCAGAACTTCCTAAAAAATCATTTCACTGCCAAGGATAGATCTTCTCTAATCAAATCCCAAGATGTCTTGAAGAACCTAGCACTAAACCCATCCAGACCAGGAGCCTTGTAGTCTTTCATTGAAAACACCACTTTTCTTATCTCCTCATTTGAAACATTCTGCTTTAAGCCTTCTTGTGAACCATGGATAGCACCCCATGAAAAGGAATGCTAACAGAACAGTATCCTTCATCCACCCAATCATGCCCAAACAACCCCATATAGAAGTCCACATCTTCCTTCTTTATGAGAGTTGGATCATCTACCACTCTCCCATCTCTTCCTTTAATTTCCAAACTATTGTTCATTTCATGGCCTTATGAAAATAAGAGTTATTTCCATCCCCCAATTGAAGCCATTTAACTCGAGATTTATCCTTCAGAAACTTCTCCTCCACTTAACAACAACTGTCCAGTGCAGTTGGTGAGCTATGGTGTGCAAAAATTCCATGCTCACCAGGAGGTCTCGAGTTCGAGTCTCTTGGCTGTTACCTACTTCCCTCCCTACCTATATATATAAAAAAAACTTCTCCTCCACTCTTAGCTTCTCCCACAACATCCTTTTGGCTTCTTTTTTCCAACACTACTAGAGCTGGATCATCCTGAGGAAAGTTGTGATTGTATCTAAATCAACTCCAAAGTAGTCTCCTTGACAATCAAAAAAACATCCCCAAACTGATTCTTATTCCAAACTTTTAGCTCCTTCTTCACATTTCTAAGAGGGGCTGCAAACTTTAGACGAGGATTGAAAGCCTCATTTACAGGTTGACCCACCACCTCTCCACCACTTCTCCATATTCCTCATGATCTATCCAAGCATCAAAAAACCGAAAAGGCTTCGGCCCAAAATTCCTTTCTTCCAACACCGTGAGACAAATAGGACTATGGTCTGAGATTCCTGGACACATAAAGTTTGCCTCAAAGCACTTGAACTCATCCACCCAAGTATTGCTTGCTAACACCTGTCAAGCTTGTAGCAAATTCTATCATTCCCTACTTTACCATTACTCCAGGTATATTTGTCCCCTTTCCACTTCAAATTCTTCTAACACAACCCATGAACTAGGAATACCTTGTGAAATACAGATTAGGTCCCTCCACATATCCCTTCTTTCCTCATATTATTATAAGCAGGAATGGTTGTATAGAAATACTCCACCCCCGTACCAATAATATTACCTTCAAATGAATCAATTGATTGCTCTTGAACACATCCTCCACTTTAAGAAGGTTGGAATCCCACCTTACCCAAATTTGAGAGGTAGAATCCCTAGAACCATTGTGCACAAAATTCCATCCCTACTTCAAGCCTGAAAAAATAGACAATATATTCTAGTATCTAACCTTAGTCTCTACCAAGATTCCCATCTTAACCTTATTTTCAGCTAGCATATTTTTCACTCTTTGTTTTTTAGGGGCATTAAGGGCCCTCACATTCCAGCAGAGAGTATTCATAACAAAGGTAACCTATGACCACTCCCACTAACCTTCTTGTTTCCCCACCTTTCATCAAATCCCTGTCCTACTGTATGCAAATTCTTATTCACCACAATATCTTGGCTGCAAGGAGACAGTGTTTGCTTGAGGCCCTTTCTTTTTGGGTCAGAGACATTTTTTTGATTTTTTTTGTTAAGTGATGTGAATGTATTAAGTAAAGAAAGAATATACAAAGTAAGGCAGCTTTATTCTCCTTCTATGGATAGACCAAAAGAAAGGAAAAAATACTCTTTGATACCAAGTAGGATAGGCCCTGAAATACAAATGAAAACAAAAAAGAAAATTATAATCTGTAATAGATCTTAAATTCAGAATCATCTCTTACTAAATTATTCATCTCTTCAGGAAAATCTTGAGCCTGAATAATAATCTCTCCTTGACCAGTTGTATAAGAGGCCATAAAATCAGATGAATTATTTATCTCCCTCCAACCATGCTTGAATTCTTTCATTTCCAGAGATTTTGAGATATTAGAATTTCACTTTTAATGACTCTAGTTTGCCAAGGCCCTTCTATCACACCATTTAACATATCAATGGCCAATTTCAAATCTGATCTAATTGGTACCTCCATGATATTCCTTCCCACACAAATGTTTATTCCTCTGAGTATAGCCTGTAATTCCAACCACAATATACTTGTAACATCTCCCATTTCCACATAAGCTACAATGGGCTTCCCCATTCTATGTCTGATCAGCCCTCCATAGGATGCTGTATCATATGTAAGGGCCTATCACAATGCAATGCTACCATGCTCTCAGGTCGCTAGAACCAGCAACAAGCTCTAGGAATCACTATTTTCCAAGTGATTTTGATTCCCCAACTTGTTACTAAGAACTGATTTCAAGGGTTGCATTCAGCCATAAAGTTCATAGAAAGCATTTCAACTTCACTTCTATAATTATGGCTTCCATAATCTGTAGAGTAGTTCGGATTTTTTATTTGAAAATCCTAAAGTTTCTTTCCTGCCATATATGTGTTGACTGTGGCCTAAAAAGATAACTTTCCAACTACTCTAAGAGGATCATTATCATGAAATTCATTTTTTACCCATAATGCAATTTTCATAACACTATCAGATTTCTTCCCATTTTTGATTGCATAATAGAGCAACCTTCACCATATAGCATATGTAAACTGACATTCAAAGAATAGATGATTTCCACTTTCCATACCTGTCCAACAAAAAATGCATTGAGGACTAATGTTCATCCTCTTCTTGATGAGCTAGTCTTTTGTTGGTAGAGCATCAACTGAGCATCTCCAAGTTGCGAATGAATGCCGAGGTATGTTGCCTTCAAACCGAACATATTTCTTCTAGCTAACCTTTCTCTCTTTCCTCCTCACTATCTCCCATGCTGATTTAGTTGTAAACACACTCGTAGGATCTCCTTTCCATACCACCAAGTCCTCTTCATCATAGTGAAGATTAGGAATAGTTTGAAGACTTCACCAAGCTTCTATAAGATCAAGAGTAGTAGCAGGAGTGGGCAGTCATTCACCATTCCTAATGATTTCTTCAACTATAGCAAGATGAGATAAACCAGAATCATATCTTATTCTTTCACCAAATCTCTTAATAAGAATATCCTTTGGATGCCAATAATCTATCCATAGTTTAGTGGATCTTCCATTGCCTATAATGTGCATGATGACATTTTCCACTTTGTCCCTATATTTTAGAATCTTCCTCCACATCCAAGAAGCTTCACTTTTAGCCTTCATAGTCCAAATGGTCTCCTTCTTCAGATACCTCTTGTAGATCCAGTTCACCCATATGCTCTTCCTATGAGAAGCAATCCACCATATTTGCTTCATAATAGCAGCAACATTTATGTCTTTCACTCTTTTCGTCCATAAACTTCCCTCCTCCTTAGGCTTACATACAACGTCCCAAGAAATAAAGTGTCTTCCTTTCCAAAGAGAGATCAGACCATAAAAATTTGAAAACATAGACTCCACCTTTGCTATAAAATTACATGGCAAATTGAGGAGATCAATTGCAGCCTTCCAGCATATGAGAGAAACCTTGCCTTCCAACCTTCAAGCTTCTTCCTGATCAGATATAGTATACGGTTACAGTCTCCAATGGCTACCCTTCAACAAGAGGAACCCTAAGGTACCTGATTGGTAACTTAATTTCCTTAAAGCTTGTTAATTCCAAAAGTTGCATACTACTAGTTTGATTAAGGCCCCAAAAAATAATAGAGGACTTATGTGAACTCGAGCGAGCTGAGTCGGGTATCCTATAGAACATGATGGCAAGGGTGACTCTAAACTTGGATTGGCTAGACGAGTTAGAGTCGGTGTCTAGTGAAGTTTGGGTGCCAAAGCCGTGCACTTGCATATATCATAAGGCCATGTACGCATAATAAAGGTACATAGTAGTATTTTGTGTCGAGTGCGCATTTGGGTCAATTATCGAGAGTGAAATACATGTCGGGGCTGAGCCCCGTCAAAATCCTAAATTAATCAGCTAAGTTTTGGTCGACTGGTGGGTGGTCATAGTGGGTCGAACTCACCTGTGTCACCTAGCAGTCTGGTCATTAGATATTTTGACCCAGGTATAAATAGCATTTATTACTTTTCTTTCCCCTCATTTATTGTTTTAAACAGTGGGTGAGAAAAGTAAAGAAGAGAGAGAAAAGAAAGAAAGAGAAGGGAAGGAGGAAGAAAAAGGAAAGAAGAAGCTCATTGTGTGATGCTGAGGTTGAATCTTTTGATTTCAATGTTGGATTAGTGATCCTCATCTCAAGATCTTCGATTTGAAGTGAGTAAAGTCTATATTTCTTAAACCCCCAAGAAACCCTAAGTGAAACCCTTCGATTTAGGTAGGAATCTTTTAGATATTGTTAATCCCACTTGAGATGATAAAGTTAAGGTTTAATGAAGGACCTATATGTTGTTTTAAAAGGTTTTAGAGGAAGAAATTATGAGATTTTAGAAGCATTTGTTGATCTCTTGAGCTAGAGAAGAGATTTGGGGTTTTTGAAGTGTTCTTGAGCGAAGAGGTAAAATTCGAGCTTAAAACTTTAAATCGGTCCTAGATCTATGTTAAAATCACAATATGAGACCTTAGATTGGTGAAAAAGGTGATCGAATCGACCCTTGGTGGTTTTCCCAAGGTGGGATGAAGAATGAAAGTGAACTGTAAAATCTCGATTCTGAGTGATAGGTGCCTGAAAATGGTCAGACCCACAAATTCAAAGGCTGCCTGTCCTGGATGGGTTGCTAGCTTGATCGGCAAGCAAGACTGATGGGCACCTGGGTACCTTATAGGGCCCCAGAGTCGAACGGTGGTAAGGACCAATGGGTACCTTACCCGTTGGTTGACCTACCAATCTGATCCTTCGGGTTTTGATTGGGCCCAAATTTGTCGAGTAACCCTCCTTTGATGATTCTAAACGTGTTGGGATCGTCGTACATCGTTGGTTTTGAGCCTAATGTAGAAGTGTACTAAAATCAACTCTTTTATGATAGGTTTTACTAGAAACTCATGTCATCACACGCCGGATCTTCTTCGTACCAAGGGTGATCATTGTACACAATTAGGTAAGTGGGAAGAGGACATTGACTTTATTTTTGGAGTGTTTTTACATCATTTCATTATTGTTGTAGACTAGCCATGTCATCATTTCATTACTATGTGCAGCCTAGTCATTCATGAATGCCATTTGCATGCATTGACGTGTGCATTATAAAATTCATTTATGCCTTAATATGCTGATATCTTTAATTGTTAAATGCTTATTCTTGCTTTGAGTTATGAGATGGATGCCTTTAAATTATTGAATATGATGCATTGCTAAACTAGATGCCATAGTCAGCTTGGAAACAATTGTATTGTTGGCCCATGGAATGGGATGCAGTGGCACTATGCAGTCGTACTATCTTATATAGAAGTATGCGGTTAGGAATGACATATCCCGAGGTTGTGTACCAACGGTGGTGGTTAGAAGTAAGTCCGATCGATTACTAGGATGGTCGAACTTTGGTAATATAATCAGAGGGCCAATCATACTACTTTTAATTTAATATAAGGCAAGGCCCATTTTACTTTGATGCAGGGCAAGGCCCATTTGGGATTTTCGATGGGGCTCGGCCTTAATATGTATTTTGGCCCTAATAATAGATTAATACGTATACTTGACGTAAAATACAGCTATGTACCTTTATTATGCATACATGGCCTCATGATACATGCAAGTGCACGGCTTGGGTATGCGAACTTTACTAGGCACTAACTCCAACTCATTTGGATAACCTGAGTTCAAAGTCACCTTTGCCACCATGCCCCATAAAGTACCCACCATGGCTTGCTAGGGTTCAGGTCCTACAAGACCAAATTGAACCAACTGGGAAATTAGACCGAGTTTGGAAGGTATGGTTTCACATTTACCCCCCCTTTTTGAAAATTTCATCTTCAAATTTGTAGACTTTATTGTCCGAAAAGATGAGGATACCTGGCTTGGATGTCATTCTCTTTCTCCTAAGATGCTTCCTTAAGCGAATGATTAGCCCATCAATCTTTCACAAAGGTGATAGAGCCATTGCGAAGAGTCTTTATCTTTCGATCTAAGATTTCAACGGGCTGCTCTTCATAGGTCATATCAGCTTCTAGACATTCAGGTTCCACGGGTAGCATATGTGATGGATCATGGATGTACTGCTTCAGCATAGATACGTGAAACACATTGTGAACATTGCTAAGAGAAGGCAGAAGAGCCAACATATAAGCTACGGAGCCAACTCGAGCCAAGATCTCAAATGGATCAATATACCTCAGACTTAGCTTGCCCCTTTTGTGGAATCTGTGCAACCCTTTGGTAGGAGAGATTTTGAGGAACACTTTCTCCCACTCTTGGAATTCAATGTCCTTCCTGTGGTTGTCTGCATAGCTCTTTTAGCTTGATTGGGCTACTTTAATCCTTTTCCGAATGACATCAACCTTGTCACACGTCATCTATATCATTTATGGTCCAAGCATCCATCTATATGGGGGCATTCTGCACTTTCTGCTATATAATACTTCATACGGAGCCATCATAATGGTAGTTTGATGGTTGTTATTATAAGTAAACTCCATGAGAGGTATATATTCTCCCAACTGCCACATATCTCTATTGCACAAGCCCTAAGCATATCTTCCATTATTTGTATAGTTCGCTCTGACTGCCCATCGGTTTGTGGATGAAAAGCAGTACTCAAATGCACCTGTGTCCCCAAAGCTTGTTGGAGACTCTTTCAGAATCTAGATGTGAATCTCGGGTCTTTATCTAACACAATGCTTACTAGTACTCCATGTAAACAAACTATGTTATCCATATAGAGTTGGGCTAATTTGTTCATAGAGTAATTGGTCCTGATTGGAATAAAATGAGCGATCTTGGTAAGCCTGTCAACTACCACCCAAATTACATCCATTCCCTTGGGTATATGGGGTAATCCTGTGATAAAATCCATGGTGATCTTGTCCCACTTCTACTGCAATACGGGGGAGTGGCTACAAGGTACCATATGGTCGATGCCTTTCTGGCTTGACCTTCTGTTTGACACACAAGACATTTTTCTACATACAAGGCAATAGTGGTCTTCATTGCTGGCCACCAATAACTTTATTTAAGATCCTTATACATCTTTGTACTTTCAGGATGAAGTGAGTATTCAAAATTGTATGTTTTCTTCACAATCTTATCCTGTATCTCCATGTCATCAGGCACACATAGCCTATCCTGAAATAGTAATGCCCTATCATTGTCTATTGTGAAGTCAGGGTCATTCATTTTCTGCTCTTGAATTTGCAACATGATCCTTCGCAGCTCAGGATCCAATGATTGTTTTGCTATCGCCTCTTGTCTGATGGATGGATGTACTTGTAAGGCTGACAAGGATATAGTCAACTGCTTAACATCATCTAACTGATGTTCTAGCTCCAAGGTTGCTCCCTCATATAGAAGGATTTCATCCATTAACACTGCCTCTTGTATTAGTTGTGGACTAACAACTAAGTACGAAAGCGATATAGTCTGAGCCTTTCGACATAGAGCATCAGTCACCATATTAGCCTTGCCCAGGTGATACCGAATATCACAATCATAGTCTTTCATAAGCTCAAGCCATCTTCTCTGTCTCATATTTAAATCTCGCTGGGTGAAGAAGTATTTAAGGCTTTTTTGATCATAGTATATTTCACACTTCTCCCCATACAGGTAATGACGCCAGATCTTTAAGACAATGATGACTGCTACTAGTTCTAAATCATGAGTGGGGTAGCTCTTCTCATACTCTTTGAGTTGCTTGGATGCATATGCTACCACCTTGCCATGTTGCATGAGAACACAACCCAACCCTATCTTGGATGCATCAGTATAGACTGTCATCCCACCTGTACCATTTGGAATGGTTAATACAGGAGCTGACACTAACCATTTCTTTAGCTCTAGGAAGCTGTTTTCACACTCCTTTGATCATTCAAACTTTACAACTTTCCTAGTCAACTTAGTCATCGGTGCTGAAATTTGAAAAAAATGTTCGATAAAGTGCCAGTAGGAGCCTGCCAAGGCCAAGAAGTTTCTGATCTCTGTTACATTCTTGGGTACTTCCCACTCTATTACAACTTTTATTTTTTTGGGTCCACCTTGACCCCATTCTCAGACACCACATGTCCTAGGAATCCTACTTGCTTGAGCTAAAATTCACATTTGCTGAATTTGGCATATAATTGTTGTTCTTTTAATCTCTGTAACACCATTCTCAGATGTTTTACATATTCTTCTTTTGACCTCGAGTAAATCAAGATATCATCAATGAAAACAATGACCCATTTATCAAGGACATTTTATTAAATCCATAAAAGCAACCAGTGCATTGGTTAACCCGAAAGATAGCACTTAGAATTCATAATGACCATATCGGGTTCTAAAATTTGTCTTTGGTATATCACTGCACTTTATCTTGAGCAGGTAGTAACCCAATCTAAGATCAATGTAGTAACCCGATCTAAGATCAATCTTTGAAAACACCCTAGCAACTTGTAGTTGATTAAAGAGATCATCGAAGCTCGGCAATAGATATTGGTTCTCAATTGTCAACTTATTCAATTCCCAATAATCGATGCACATACGCAAACTACCATCTTTCTTCTTAACAAATAAGACTGGTGCACCCAAAGTTAAGACACTTGAGCATATAAACCCCTTTTTCAGTAAATCTTGTAACTGTCTGTAGAACTTTTAATTCGGCTGGTGCCATTCTATATGGAGCTTTAGACACTGGGGCAGCTCTAGGAATCAGATCAATGGCAAATTCCAGCTCTTTGTCAGGTGGTAGCTAGGTTAGATCATCTGGAAAAATATTAGGGAATTCCTTGACTACTTCCAATTCCTCTAACGGAGTAACCTTTGCATCCACATCTAACACTGATGCAAGGCAGCCCTGGCATCCATCTTCTAATAATTTCACTGCTTGCAAGGTAGACATAATAATCTTTCTAAGACATCTTGACCTTTCAACTTGATATACAAGCCCTACTCTTTCATCATCCTTCATCTTAACTTGTTTCTTGGCACACATCACATTTGCTCGATGAGCCAACAACCAATCCGTGCCCAGAATGATGTCAAAATTCTTCATAGTGAATTTGATACGTTGGGCATCCAGCTTCTTCCCATTAATCTCAACTGAACACAGCCCATAGACTTCTTCCAGCAATTCTACAGTGCCTGTAGGAGTGCTAACCGCTAACTTGCATTCTAAGGTCTTAGATGGCACATCAAGCTTCTTAACAAATCTTCTAGACACAAATGAATACGAAGCTCCAGAATCAAATAAGACATATGCAGGTATACCTGATATAGATAAGACACGTAGTATTGCATTACATATAAGTATGATAGGTTACTCAAATTTTAATCTCAAATTCTTTTAATTAAAGTGTACTTGCTACTACTTCAATACTAGCTTCAGCCTCTTCAGCTGTTAGGGCATACATCCTTCCCTGAGGTTAGTTTCCCTAAGTCGATGTAGGTCTTGCATAGGGGGCCGATTAGGCAGTGCCACTGCTGGGTACCAACAATCCTTGGTGAAGTGCCCGTACGAATGACAATTATAACATCGGTTCAGTGGTGCCTGAATCGAAACAAGAGCTCTCTACTATTCCTAGTGCAACCAGAGGATGAGAGGGTCTTGGAGCCATAGGTATCAAATTAGTGTTAGGGAGGAAAGATGTAGTGCCCGATCCACTAGTCAATCAGGAAGGATAACCCGACGGCCTGTAGGGCTGCCTATAGGTGGTATTGTAGGAGTATGATCCACAAAAGCTCTTACTTGGGCCACCCGAATCAGCATATGGGTTTTCCCTCTTCACACTCCCAGTGTAAGGGATGGCTCTCCCTTTTGCTTGTCTTCCATTGTATTGGCTTTTTGCACAATCTGTGCATATTCAATTAAGTCCAATACCTCTAGCACTGTACCAATACATGTCTTCAACCCCTTCAAAAATTTCAAGCCTTTTTCCTCAACTGTCCTCATATAGTGACGAGCAAAATAGAACAAACTTTCAAACTGTTGCTGATATTCACAGGCCTGCTTCATTGAGTAAGTGCCATAAATTTTGCCTCTTTGTGATCTGTGAAGCTTTTTGGATTGTTTCCAAGTAGGCTCAGGGTGAGTTGCTATCAATATAGGCTTGCAAGCTTTCCACCAAGAATCAGCTTCATTTCTAGGTTGCAACCCAGCACATATAAGCTTCTGTGCCTCTGTACACTCTACTATGTCAAATAATTTCTCTAACTCTTGGATCCACTGGTCCTGTTCCAATGGGTCATTACCCACCTTGGTGAAAATGGGTGGTTTGTACTTCTTAAAAGATTCCACTACCTTCACAGTAGTAGTGGCTGATGGATGATAAGTTGGATAGTATGGATAGGGTGGAGGCATCATGAATGACAGAGTGCCATATGGTGGAACTGAAGGGGTACCTCCTGGTTGATCTAAGGTGTAACCTCAGGTGGTGTTCCTCCAAGTTGTACTCCAACTCCTGACCCCACTGGAGAGTCCTGAGGAGTAACCCCTTTAGGAGGTTGACCCTGTAGAGTAGGGTTCAAGTATTGTTGCATAGTAGCCATAAAGCTTTGTTATTGCTAAAGCAATTGCTACTGAAAAGCCCCTTACGACTGTTGTATAAGTGTTGCCACATCACCAGAAGTGATGACATGTGGGGGACCCAGGATTTCATTCATGGTTAAGTTACCCTGAACATGTTTCGGATCATGATCCACTTGTGGTGGTGGATGTGAGGCTTGCCCCACAGGTCGAAGAACACAGGAAATGGGTGGCTGACCACGAGAGGTACCATTGGCATGACCACCGGATCTGGTGCGTGCCATGGTGTTCTATACTTAGATTATTCCAAAACATAAGCATTGATTGAGTGCCACAACATTTTTATATATATCCGCAATCAATGCATTTCATATCACAGGTTACATTGATGCACCACACCACATATCCAAACATGCCCACATTAATTATCCATGCATAGTTTGGTCTCACAACTATGGTCTCCAACATAGACTAATTTAGGGCCTTGGTACTTAGATCGACGGGCAAGATCGACGAGCAAGGCTAGGCAAGGGCCCACCGGTCTGTGGCCCACTGATCTAGTCTGAGACCGATTTAAAGGGGTTTTTTTTAAACCCTTATTTCCCACTTCTTCTTTTCTTCTTTCCAATTTTGACTAGGGCCATTTCAGGGTCTCATCCCCTGCTTCAACTCACGATCTCACTAACAAATTGACGTTCCAACTCCGCTTCATCTCCTCAATCCACAAGTTCTCCTTTTCTCCATTTTCTCTTTGAGGATCATGTTTTCTGGTGTTTTTTGCCATAGAACTTTAAACCTATCTATACACTACATCTTCTCCATGAAATGTTTATTTTCTTGGAAATGTGGTGCTCCATTTATTTTTTCCATGACTTGTTGATCTTGATTAACCGATTATAGAGAGAATCTCAAATTCTTGCCCTAAATTCTCTGTTTTAGAGTTTTATTCTCATTTTTCCTTCTTTACTTCAAATTGATGGCTCAAACGCTATTCCCCACTCTCAATGGACACACACAATAGTAGGGTAATCATTTCCATTTGTGTGTGCATAAGTTTCCTCTCTTTTGACATACCTCGTTATGGTCAAATCCTTAGAAATTTGGGGAGTTTTCTTCATTTCTTTGCTTTTCACTATGAATGCAATTATCATAATGTCCATTCTCTATCAATGACTTGTAAAATAGTTTGAGTGATTTCATTGTGGGAATACATGAATTTTCCTTAAGATTGTCTCCAATTTTTTTACTCGTGCCTAATATATATTGCCTTCAATCAAAATGTTTAGGGATTTCCATCCCTTTTCCTTAATCTAACTATAATCATTTCCATCATTGTATTTATCACTCCCCCTTTAATTGCATTTGGATAATAAGTAGGTTCTTGCATCCATATGCTTCACTTCTATGTTTTTAATAGACACCCTAGACTCACTTATCCTTGCATACATTTCTTTACTGCTCTCAATTTCATCACTTAGCATCATTGCATTTTAGCATTGCTCATTGCATTTTGGGGTTTTTATTATCCATGTCATTTCACATAGGGATTATCTCACGCCCCGCTTTTTAAAAATACTGCTTATCACATTCTTTTCATATTCTCCATTCCTTCACTTACAGACTTGTTACGGTCTTGGAAGAAATCAACCCCATAAACCGGCTTACAACGTGAGGGGACCCAAGACCATATCAGCCCACATCAAACCGATGTGGGATAAGCTGATATGGGATCGTAACATACCACCATGCTTCCAAACCCGACGTCCACGACGGCCTACTCCGGATCAGGTAGCCTTTTCTAGTTGGCTCTCACTCTGCTCTAGGGTTTTCTGTCTGGCGGTAGGTAGCCCTTTCCTAGTGGCTCTCACTCTGGCACTAGCTCACCCCTTTAGCATACGGGTTGGGCCAAGAATCGGCTGCTTTGATATCACTATTATGATCCTAGAAGAACTCAACCCCATAAACCGGCTCATAAGGTGAGGGGACCCAAGACCATATTAGCCCACATCAATTCCCATAGAAAACCGATGTGGGATCAGCCCCCATAAGCTGATATGGGTCGTAACAATATTTCTTTTTTGTGTTATCAGGATGTCGTCTAGGAAAGTTAAGGAGACTGCCTCCTCCAAAAGGAGGAAGACTACTACCTCCCAGGGGAGGAATTCTACCCTAGGTTCTTGTTCATCATGGGCCTGGCCCATATGGAACCCTTCTATTGGTCCAATGAACTACGATGAAAGCTTATTCCATAGTATGGAGGCAGCTGTTGCCTGGTCTATATTTTTCAAGCGGCCGATCATGATGGAAAAGACCGTGGTGACTGAGGACTTTGTAGACTATCAGATGCTAGAGAGATTCATGGCCTTGGGTTGGGAACCCATGCTCTACCCCAACAGTTCGTGCTACGAGAACCCCGTTCGGTACTTATACTGTAACCTAGAGGCTTCCTATAGGGATGGGCAGTACTCTCTTATCAGTCTGGTGAAGGGAGTAGACATTGTTTTGACTATTGATTTACTAGCAGCCATTTTGGGTGTCTCAACCGAGGGCACTCATTTTTATAACCCTCCAAGGATTAAGGCCGTGGGTCTAGTTTTAAGATTAGGATGTAGGAGGTCATCCTTGAGACCATATGTGGACAGAAGGATCGTCCATTGTCTGAGACTGCTTGTAATGCAGCTGCCCGAGTTTTTGCACGCCTGGCTCAGTTCAACCTGCTTCCTAGAGTAGGTCACAAGAACTAGGTAAGCTTTATGACAGCTTACCTTGCATACTACATCTCTACGGCCCTGAAAGGGGGTGCTTCCCGCCTTTGCCTCCCACATATCATGATGAAGACCATGGAGTATCACACTGCTCATTCTAATAACTCTGATTTTCCTTATGGGAGGTCACTCACCAAAGTCTTTAAGTACTTCCAAGTGGATTTGACTGGTGAGGATGGGAAGTACCTCGGGGATAAGTTTACAAAGGAAAATCTAAAGAGGATGGGGTTGCCAGTGCTAATGCACCATAGGAGGCAGAAGAGCAAGGGCTAGAGGACATAGAGGCAAAGTACGTGAGTGAGGTGGATGAGGATTATTTCCCTCATCCAGATGAGGAGATCGACGAGGAGGATATTCTAGAGGAGGAGCCTCTAGAGACTAGGGTTTCTGATCCACGTTTTACAACTCCACCATCTTCAAGTCGGGCTTTTGATTTTTAGAAATTGATGGACAACATTGGTGCCCATAAAGAGGGGCAACATCAGATTTTTGAGAAGATGGAAGAGAGTATCACCTGAGGTTGGCAATACATCATAGGTTGGAGAGAATGGAAACTGATTTTCAGACCCTTATAAGGGACTTGGATGAGGTTTCCAAGGGCGTCACTGCTGACTTCCGTAGAGTGCAAAGGGAAGTGGTCCTGATAAATGACCGATTGGACTTCTTCAACTACAATTTCCATTGCAAGTTACGGCCTAAGCAAGGGAGTTCATCCTCTGCACCCAGGGATGATCAGTGAAGTAGTAGATCCTCCTCCACCCTCCTTTTCTATCTTCCTTGATGGTGGTTTTGATATCTTTTGGTTGTATATTCTTGATACACTTTTATAGTTTGAACTTGGGGGTATTCATGTGGAAGTTTATGACTTTTGGATAGGTTTTACTAGTTTCATTTATTCTGTTGTGGTTTGCTGGTGATATTCTATGTCACCCCCTTTTGTATTTATCTTCAAGTATGTTGTTTATCACGTGACTATCATTGTAAAAATTTTTGATAATTCAAAATAGCATTGTTATGCCATCGAAACTTTTATTACATTATGAATTTTGTTGGCTTGTGCAATCACCCAATTAATTTAAATTTATTGAAAATATCGACAGCACATGAGATGAAATGCAAATATCTAAACCTTTAACCTTATTACAGACTTTAGTCCCTTAAAGCTTTTATGTTTATCCAACCCCGGGGTCCTATTATATAACTTTGTAGGATCTAACTTGTATGTTGTGTGTGGGTAGGGTAGAGTATCATGCTCTGATACCACTGATTGTCAAACCCCATCCCATACAGAACCAGACCGGTGACTGATTTAGCTCCTTTTAACCCAAAACCTGCTAGGATCATCTGATACAGTAACCATAGCACAACATACACACACTAAGTCAAACAAATCTTGTAATTCAGCTGAAGTCTTACATATACATACTTGTAAATACCCCAATAATCTTGATACCCAAATTATAATACATGTTGCATATACATGTGGGCCCATAGGCATAATATATACACAAGAATTACAATTTAAATATCCAGAACACAAAAGGGGTAACATTTCAAGAATAACCAAAAAGAATATAGTGTTGGTATCAGTGTTGCTGTCTGGTAACACCACTAGAACACAGTGGGTCCTCGATTAGAAACTCCACAGTGGGTCCTGTCTCTAGCTCTTTGGCTAGATAACCTGCAAGATCAAATAAAAATGATGTGCACGTGGGATGAGCTCAGTGGCCCAGTAAATGAAAGAAAAGACTACACAAGTATGCATAATACAAATGAACCTATATACGTGCAGCTCATTTTATTATCTTAGTCCACCTAAAAAACAATTATAGGTCATAGCTCATATGCTACTCGCAACCACAGTGCGTGTATACTCCAGGTACGAGCTGTGAACCCCATCCCGTGATACGCCCATAGGGTTGCTGGAGAAGGCTAGCCGTGGGTACCAAAAATTAAAATGGGCCTTGCCTTGCAATAATTTAAAAGCAGTACGATTGGTCCTCTTATTATATCGCCAAAGTTATCGACAGTCCTAATGATCAGTTGGACGTACTTCTAACCCCACCGTTGGTACACAGCCTCAGGCTTCCCCTAGTCATATACCCAACACCTAAACCCTTAATGGGAAAGGTCGTAGCATAGGGATATGTCATTCCTAACCACATGCTCCCATGTGAGATAGTACAACTATATAGTACCACTGTGTCCCATACCACAGGCCACCAATGCATTCGTATCCAAGCTGACTACTACATCTAGTCTAGCAAAGCATCATATTCAATAGTCTAAAGTAATCCATATTAGGCAGTTAACAATAAAAGATATTATCATGTCAAATCATAAATGAATTTCATCATACACATGTCAATGTATGCAATGGCACTCGTGGATGATTAATCTACACAATAATAATATGATGACATGGCTAGTCTACAACCAGAATGACCTAATGCAATGTCCACTTCCCACTTACCAAATCATGCACAAGGATCACCTCCGGTACGAGGAAGATCCAACGTGTGATGACGTGAGTCTTGAATACAACCTATCATTAAATAGTTGGATTTAGTATATCACCACTTCAGGGTCATAACCAACAAGGTATGATGATCTTAACATATTTAAAATCACTAGAGAAGTCAGATTGGTAGGTCAACCTGTGGGTAAGGAACCCACCAGTCCTTGCTCACCTATCGATCTAGGAACACTACCTAAACCGATGAGCCAAGACCGGCGGGCAAGGCACCCACCAGTCCTTGCTCGCCTGTCGAACCAATAGCTCTATTTGGACCTATAGGCTAAAAGCGACGGGCCTGGTCACCCACCAGTTTTGCTTGCCGGTTGAGCCTTCAACACACTCAGGATAGGCAGACGCTGGATTGGTGGACCCCATCCATTTCTAGGCACCCACCACTCACAATTGAGATTTTGTTGCTCTCTCTCACTCTTCATCTCGCCTTGGGGAAACCAACATGGGTCGACTCGACCACGTTTTGAACAAATCTAAAGCTCCAAATCATGATTCCAACATAGATCTAAGGTGGATCCAAAGTCTCAAGTGTGGATTTTACCTCTTTACTCAAAAAACACCTCAAAACCCCAAATCTTCTCTTTAGCTCAAGAGATCAACAAATGCTTCACAAATCTTGCAAGTCTTATCTAAATCCTTCATAAACAGCATACAAAACCTTTATTAAACATTAGATTCACATTATTTATAGATCATAGCAAGATCCAAAGGATTTCTACCCAAATCAAAGGGTTTCATAAGGGTTTTGGGAATATGGACTTTACTCACCTCAAATCGTAGATCTCGAGATGAGGATCATTAATCCGGTGTTGGATTCAAGAGATCTAACCCCAGTGATGCACTACGATCATCTCCTTCTCAGTTTTCTTCTTCCTTCCTCTCTCCTCTTTCTACCTTTTCTTTCTCTTCTTTACTTTTCTCAACTACCGCGTAAAACAATAAATGAGGTGAAAGAGAGGTAATAAATGATATTTATGGTGAGGTAAAATATCTAATGACTAGAGTGGTATATCACACTGGTGGGTCTGACCCACCTATGACCACCCACCAGTCGGCCAAAATTTATCCCAAACATTGGGATTTTCGATAGGGCTTGGTCTCGACACATATTTCACCCCCGGTAATAGATTAATACGTGTACTTGACCTAAAATATGACTATGTACCTTTATTTTGCATATATGGCCTCATGATACGTGTAAGTGCATGGCTTGGTTATATAGACTTCACTAGGCATTGACTCCAACTCATTGGGCCAACCCGAGTTCAGAGTCACCCTTGCCATAATGCTTTATAAAGTACCCACCGTGACTCACTTGGGTTCAGGTCCTACAAGACCAAACCGAACCAATCGGACAATTAGACCAGGTTTAGAAAGTAGGGTATCACATATCCAACTGAAGAGCTTGAGTCAGGACTCACTGTGGAGTTTCTAGTGGAGAATTGGTGGGTCCCTGAAGATCTTTAGCATGGGGCCGAGTGCCCATGCGTGAGTTGTGTTGTTGGACAATAACATTGAATACCAACTCAGGATTCTATTTGAATATTTTGTGATGTTGCCTATTTTGTGCTCGTGATGTTTAAATTGTAATTCTTTGTGTATATATCACACCTACGAACTCACATGTAAATGTATTATGTAATATAATTTAGGTATCAAGAGTGCTGGGGTATTTACAGGCTTATACAAGTAAGACTTCTGTTGAAATATAGAATTTGCTTTCTTAGTTGTGTGTATGCTGTGTAGTGGTTACTGCGTCATATGATCCTAGCAGGTTTTAGGTTAACAGGTGATTAGCCTGGTCACCGGTCCGATTCTATGTGAATGGGGTAGGACAACTTTTCCCTATTGAGATGTAACCTAGAGAAGGATGCAAACTCTTCTAGAGCCCCCAAACTAGCTGTGACAGATTCACTAATAGCCTTTACAAAGATCATAAGATCATCTGTAAAGATAAGATGGGATAGTTGCACTGCTTTACACCTAGGAAGAAGAATGATCTTCCCATCCACTACTAACTTCCTTCTAACTCCAGTGAACCCTTCCATTGCCATAGTGAATAGGTAAGGTGACAGAGGATCCCCTTGCCTAATCCCCCTTCACCCCATTAAGTATCCTACTGGACTTCCATTAACAAGAACTGAGAATGTAGGAGTAGTGAAACAAGCCTTGATCCAATTCATAGGTAGAGGAGGAAATCCAATTCTTCCCATAATCTCCGAAAGGATTTTTCTACTCAATGAGTCATATGCTTTATGTAAGTTTATCTTCAGTTCTGCAGGGGTGAGCCCTTCTTTATTCAATATCTCTTACAATATCATAACAAATTAGAATGTTATCAGTAATAGATCTCTCTTTAATTAATGCTGACTGATTTTCACTAACCAGGTCCCCAATGACTCCTTGTAACCTATTAGTGATAATTTTTGCAATAACCTTGTAAAAGATATTGCACAATGCAATCGGCCTAAACCCAGCAAATGATGCCCTCTGTTTTAATTTAGGGATTAGGTAGAGAAAAATAGCATCAATTGAGGATGGCATAACAGCATTTCCACTTGTTAGCAATTGTAAGGTCCTCTCTGACAATTTTCCAAGAGTGTTTGAAGAAACTAGCACCAAACCCATCAGGTCCAGGAGCCTTAGTGCTCTTCATAGCAAACACAACCTTCATGATTTCATCATTAGAAATAGTTTTTTCTAACATCTCTTGCTGGTCAATGGAAAGGGTACCACACAAAGGGATATCACTAGGATAGAATCCCACATCTTCCTGTTCAGCCCCAAACAAGTTCTTATAAAATTCAACAATCTCATTCTTAATAAGATTAGGCTCATCTACAACAGCCCCATTGCTTCCCTCAATTTCTAGAATGTTATTTCTATGCTGCCTTCCCCTCATTGCCTTATGAAAAAAACTGTTATTCCCATCTCCTAGCTGCAACCACTTTACTCTCGACTTCTCTTTGAGAAACCTCTCCTCCCTCTTCAAAGCCTCCTATAATTTCTTTTTAGCCTCCTTTTCTTGACAAACCAGATTATCATCACCATGATTGGAAGAAATTTATCTTGAATATCAGAAATAACAGCTTCAGGCTCTTTTACTGCCTTAACACATCATTAAAATGCTCCTTATTCCACCCTTTCAATTCCTTCTTAACATTCCTCAACTTAGCAGCAAACCCAAGTAAAGGATCAAATAATTCTTAATTGGAAGATCCCAACCCCTTTTCACAATATCGTTGAACTCCTCATGCTCTGTCCAGGTCTCAAAAAACCTCCAGAATATTCAAGAGAATAGGACAGTGATCTGAGATTTTAGGATTCAAGAATGCTGCCATAGAATATTTAAATTTATCAACCCATTCATTACTACAAAGCACCCTATCCAGCTTACAGCTCACTCTATTCAAATCACCTTTCCCATTACTCCAAGTAAATAAATTACCATTCCATTTTAGATCAAATAGGTCAACATCAAATACACAATTATTAAACTCCTTTACTAGACTCTGCCTAATCTCCTCCCCCCCCCCCCTTCTTTACATTTTGACCTCTCACCACATCGAAGTTCCCTAAAACCACTGAAGGAACTGACATTCCTTGAGACAATTGCACAATATCCCTCCATAATTCTCTCCTTTCCTTCACACTATTTGAGGCATACACAGTAGTGCACATAATCCCCAATGAAGTTCCTTTAATTTTTATCTTCATATGTATTAATTGGGATGTGAAAAAGTCATAGTCTACTGTAGATAAAGTGTCATCCCAACCCCCCAATTCAAGTAGCTTCCCCTACTCTACAATTATGCACATACTTCCACTCCCTCCTTAAAGCACTAAACACTGTAGTTATATTCTCTTCCTTCACCTTCTTTTCAATAAGAATCTCCAATTTTATATTTTTCTTTGCTATCAAATTCTTAACCCCACTTTGTTTTTCAAAGCATTAAGCCCCCTCAAATTCCAACATATGCAATTCATTTAATAGATTGGTTAGAAAGAGTACTCTGGAGCCCTCCAGTCGCCTTCATAGCTCCAACTTCTTGAATTGGTTTTTTCAGATGTGAATTGACCTTAATACGTTGAGTTAGAATGTCATCTTCCTGGCCACACAATTCTTCTCAAGAGATAGGGTTTTCCTAGCAAGTAAATTTAAATTGGAAGAAGAATTGGAAATGTACTTTAAATTGTTAAGTAAGTCACTTGATTAGTCAAAGAGTCATAATGAGACATTAACATTCTAAGTCCAATAATCTCCAGTGTTTGCTAAGTAACTCAAATAAAACCTATTTTCAGACAAAGAAGATAACTAAACAAAACTATAATGGCTAGGAAAGCCCCAGAGATTCTATGGGAAATTGGAAACGGACCACATAAAGAGGTCTTCCTCATTCAGTCATATTTTTCAGTAAGATATGGTTTGATCCTTTTCCTTTTTGAATCTTCATATAGAACTACGTTACCTCATACTCCCCCCTTCATTCATTGAGTTGGAGGAATCCATAGGAGGCCTGCCCTGGGACCTTCAATCAAACAATACCTTTGAAACGGTTGGTAGGTTCCAAGAATGTATTTATCTTCGATTTGAAATCTGCCACGGATAGGTTTCCGTTGCATTTCATTTATCGAGTGTTTGAATGCCTTTTTGGGCCTTCGTTGGCTTTAGCTGAAGTTAACTTAGAGTTATGGAGAGTGGGAAGCTGAAAACCATCTTGTGATGTCTTGGCTTCTCAACTCTATGGAACCTACCGTTAGCGATGGTCTACTGTTTGCAAATACCGCTAAGGAGATATGGGACTCCGTGGTAGAGACTGACTCAGAACAGAACTGGCAGGGTCAGAAAGGGTTTAGCTAATGGATATTGACTCTTTCAGGAACCAGTAATGCGTAAACCATGTCAAACCAGGAGTCTAACCAAGCTATTTCTTGTGTCTCCAGGGTAAGCCGTGGATAGAAATCCAACTGATCTGATTAGTGCAAAGAGAACAGGTTTTGTTTGTTCTCCACCCCAGATCTATGAGAAACCCTCTTTCAACAGCTCTTGCTTTTGCTCTCTCTTCTCAGCCAGGGTAGCGAAGCTAGGCTTAAGCAAAGTCCTAAGCCAAGTTAGTCTTGATTTGCTACCATAGCAATTGAATCCTCTAACTTGTGATTACCTGAGCCTTTTCCGTGGTGACAGTATATAGAAGCATTTAAGGATTTGTTGATGATCCACGATTACAAAGTTGATCAAGCCTTTGAAACCAGGCTCTTTCTTCCCTCTCAATTCCATCCATATCCCGAATCCGAACCTGAAATTTGAATGATCTGGAATTCCTTTCCAATTTCTTATATCAACTAATGGGGACAGACCGGGAGGGAATAGATAAGTATGCACATCTTCTTCTTACTTGCTGGGCAGCGAAGTTTGATTTTCTTGGGGTTTGTGATCACCTCAGATGGACAACACCGGATCATGAGTTTCGGATAGCCCCTACCCTATGGTGATTCGTCTATTATCCATAGTCAGCTCTTGCTTCCACTCTCGTCGAAACTTGTAACTTTGGGTCTGATAATAATTGTTAGTTGGCATTTGCTCAGATACAAAATATTCTTTAATATGTTAAGCAAATAAGTTGAGTAATCATAGAGTCACGATGAGAAAATGATAGTTTAAGTCTAATAATCTCTAATGTTTACAAAGTAACTAAAACTTATGGCTTTGGCTCTAATACCAATTGTTAATCTTATGATTATTTCATTGACCAAATATACTTTATTTTGTTAAGAAAATCATTGGATTAGTCATAGATCCTTGATAAGAAAATGAAAGTTTAATTCCAGTAATCTCCAGTGTTTGCTAAGTAACTCAAACTTAAGGCTTTGGTTTTGTTACTAATTGTTAGTTGGCGTTTGCTTAGATATAAAATATGCATTAATTGGTTAAGCAAGTCAGTTGATTACTCAAAGAATTACGATGAGACAATGATAGTTTAGGTCTAACAATCCCTAGTGTTTGTAAACTAACTCAAACATATGGCTTTGGCTCTGAAACTAAATGTTAGTCTTATGAGTTTTTTCTCTGATACCAAATGTACTTTAATTTATTAAGCAAGTCAGTTAATTAGTTATGGAGTCACAACAATACAATGATAGTCTAATTCCATTAATCTCCAGTAATTTCTAAGTAACTCAAACTTATGGATTTGGCTCTGATACCAATCGTCACTGGTACCATTCTCACCAGGAGGTTTCAAGTTTGAACCTCCTGGCTGTTACCTACTTATCTCCCTACCTATAAAAAAATACTAATTGTTAGTCTTAGGAATTTTTCTTCGATACCAATTGTACTTTAATTTGTCAAGCAAGTCAGTTGATTAGTTATAGAGTCATGACGAGAGAATAACAATTTAAGTCAAATGGTCTCATGTATTTCCTAAGTATCTCAAACTTATAGCTTTTGCTTTGATATCAATTGATAGTCTTATGCTCTTTTCTCTTATATCAAATGTACTTTAATTTGTTAAGTAAGTCAGTTGATTAGTCATCCCTTCATGACAAGACAATGACAGTCTAATTCTAATAATCTCCAGTGTTTGCTATGTAACTCAAATTTATGGCTTTGGCTCTGATACCAATTTTTAGTCTTTCGATTTTTCTCTGATACTAAATATACTTTAATTTGTTAAGAAAATCAGTTGATTAGTCATAGTCACCATGAGAAAATGATTGTCTAAACTATAAACCCTAAACCTCAAAGTCTATACCCTAAACCCTAAACCCCAAACCCCAAACCCTCAAAACCTAATTCCTAAGCCCTAAACCCAAAACACAAAACCCCAAACCCTAAACCCAAAACCCCAAACCCCAAACCCTATACCCTAAATCCTAAATCCTAAATCCTAAACCCCAAACCTTAAACCCTATACCCTAAACCCTAAACTGTTAACCTAAACCTTTTACTCTAAACCCTAAATCCTAAACCCCAAAGCCTAATACTTAAATCCTAAACACTAAATCCTAAAAGCTAAAGCCTATACTCTAAACCCAACACCCTACGACACAAACCCTAAATCCTAACCGATAATCCCCAAACCCTAATCCCTTAAGGCTAAACCTTAAATCCCTATATCCTACGCCTTAAACCCTAAACCCTAAACATTAAATCCAAAACCTTAAAACCATAAACAGCAAAGCCCTAAACCCAAAACCCAAAACCACAAAACCTAAACCATAAACCCTAAACCCTAAACCATAAACCATAAAATCCTAAAACCCTAAACCTTAAATCCTAAACCCTAAACCATAAAACCCTAAAAACCTCTACCTTAAATCCTAAACCTTAAACCCTAAACAACTCAAAACCTTAAAAACTAAACCCTAGACCCAAATCCCTAAACCCTAAACCTAAAACCCTAAACCTTAAATCCTAAACCCTAAACCCTAAACTCTAAGCCCTAAACAACTCAAAACCCTAAAAACTAAACCCTAGACACAAATCCCTAAACCCTAAACCTAAAACCCTAATCCCAAAACCATAAACACTAAACACTAAATCTTAAAGCCTAAACCCTAAACCCTAAACCCAAAATCCAAAACCCTAAACCGTAAACCTTAAACACTAAACCCTTAGCCCTAGACGCTATATCTTAAAACCTAAACTAGAAAATGACATTCTAAGTCCAATTATCTCCATTTTTTGCTAAGTAACTCAAACTTATAGCTTTGCCTTTGATACTAATTATTAGTCGGCGTTTGCTCTGATACGAAATATACTTTAATTGGTTAAGCAAATCAGTTTATTAGTAACAAAGGTTTGATGTGACAATGACAGTCAAAGTTCAATAATCTCCGTAGTTTGCCAAGTTACTCAAACTTATGGCTTTGGATCTAATACTAATTGTTAGTCGGTGTTTGTTCAGATACAAAATATACTTTAACTTTTTTAGCAGGTTAAACTTTTTTAGCAACCAGATGATTAATTATAGAGTCACGATTTGGCAATGATAGTATAAGTCCAATTATCTTCATTGTTTTCTAAATAACTCAAATTTATGGCTTTGGCTCTGATACCAATTGTTAATCTTATGAATTTTTCTCTGATACGAAATATACTTTAATTTAAGCAAGTCAATTGATTAGGAATAAGTTCATGATGAGACAATGACAGTCTAATTCCTATAATCTCCAGTGTTTGCTATGTAACTCAAACTTAAGTCTTTAGATCTGATACCAATTGTTAGTCTTATAATTTTTTCTATGATATCAAATGTACTTTAATTTGTTAAGAAAATCAATTGATTAGTTACAGAGTCACCATGAGAAAATGACAGTTTAATTCTAATAATCTCCAGTGTTTGTTAAGTAACTCAAATTATGGCTTTGGCTTAGATATAAATTGTTAGTATTATAATTTTTTCTCTGATACCAAATGTACTTTAATTTGTTAAGCAAGTTAGTTGATTGGTCAAGATGAGACAATGGCAGTTTACTTTCATCAATCTCCAACGTTTGTTTAGTAACTCAAACTTAAGGCTTTGGCTTTGATACCAATTGTCCAAAGTCCCATGCTCCCCAGGAGGTCTCAAGTTCGAACCTTATAGATGTTACCTACTTCCCTCCCAATCTATCCAAAAAAATATATATATCAATTTTTAGTCTTACGAATTATTCTTCAATACCTAATTTATTTTAATTTATTAAGCAAGTCAATTGATTAGTTATAGAGTCTCGATGAGATAATGGTAGTTTAAGTCCAATGGTCTCCAGTGTTTGGTAAGTAACTCAAACGTATGGCTTTTGCTCTGTACCAATTGTTAGTATCACTATTTTTTCTCCAATACCAAATGTAATTTATTTTATTAAGCAAGTCAATTCATTAGTCATAGCTTCATGATAAGACAATGATAGTTTGATTCCAATAATCTCTAGTGTTTGCTATGTAACATAAACTTATGGCTTTGGCCCTGATACCAATTGTTAGTCGTACGATTTTTTTTATTCTAAATATATTTTAATTTGTTAAGAAAGTCAGTTGATTAGTCATAGCATCAGAAGACAATGATAGTCAAATTCTAAAAATCTCCAGTGTTTTCTAAGTAACTCAAACTTATTGCGTTAGCTCTGATACCAATTGTTTGTCTTATGAATTTTTCTCTGATACGAAATGTACTTTAATTTATTAAGCTAGTCAATTGACTAGTCATAGCTCGACCCTAAACCTTATATCCTAAACCCTATATAATAAACCCTAAACCCTAAATCATAAACCTTATAGCTTAAACCCTAAATCCTAATCCCTAAACCCTAAATGCTAATCCCTAAATCATAAACCCTAAATTTTAGACCCTAAACCCTAAACCAAAACCATAACACCCTAAACCATAAACCCTAAACCCTAGACCCTGAATCCCAAGCACCTAACCTTGAACCCAAAGCCCCTAACCTGACTTGCTTAATAAATTAAAGTACATTTGGTATCAGAGAAAAATTCGAAAGACTAACAGCTAGTATCATTTTTTTTTTTTTTTATAATTACGGAGTGAAGTAGGCAACAGTCAGGAGGTTAGAACTTGAGACTCCCAATGAGCGTGGGACCTTTGACGTTTGGTATCAAAATCAAAGCTATAAGTTTGAGTTACTTAGAATATACTGGAGATTATAGGAATTAGATTGTCATTGTCTCATTGTGACTCTATGACTAACTAACTGACTTACTTAACAAATTAAAGTACATTTGGTATTAGAGAAAAAACGTAAGACAAACAATTGGTATCAGAGCCAAAGCCACATAAGTTTGAATTAGTTTACAAACATTAGAGATTATTAGACTCAAACTATCAATGTCTTGTCGTGACTCTATGACTAATCAGCTGACATGCTTAACAAATTAAAGTATGTTTTGTATTTAAGCAAATGCTGACTAATAATTAGTATCAGAGCCAAAGCCATAAGTTTATGTAGCTTTTCAAAAATTAGAACTTATTGGACTTAGACTGTCATTGTCTTGTCGTGACTCTCTGACTAATCAAGTGACTTGCTTAACAATTTAAAGTATATTTTGTATAAAAAAAATCATAGGACTAATAATTCATACCAGAGCATAAGCTATGAGTTTGAATTACTTAAAAAACAATGGAGATTATCGTACTTAGATTATCATTGTCTCTTCATGAGTCTATGAATAATCAACTGATTTGGTTGAGAAACTAAAGTACATTTCATATCAGAGAAAAAATTGTATAACTAACAATTGGTATCACAGTCAAAGCCATAAGTTTGAGTCACTTAGCAAACTCTAGAGACCATTAAATTTAAACTGTCATTTTATAATCGTGACTTGGTGACTAATCAACTGACTTGAGTAACAAATTAAATTACATTTTGTATCAGAGAAAAATTCATAAGACAAATAGTTGGAATCTTTTTTTTTCATAAGTAGGGAGTGAAGTAGGTAATAGCCAGGAGGTTCGAACTTGAGACCTAATGAGCATGGGATCTTTGAAATTGGTATCAGGGCCAAAGTTATAAGTTTGAGTTACTTAGAAAACACTGGAGATTATAGGAATTAGATTGTCATTGTCTCGTCGTGGCTCTATGTCTAATCAACTAACTTGCTTAACAAATTAAAGTACATTTTGTATCAGAGAAAAAATTATAAGACTAACAATTGGCATTAGAGCGAAAGCCCTAAGTTTGAATTACTTTGCAAACAGCAGAGATTATTAGTCTTAAACTACTATTGTCTCATCGTGACTCTTACTAATCAACTGACTTGCTTAACAAATTAAAGTATATTTTGAATCTGAGCAAACGTCGACTAACAATTATTATCAGAGGCAAAGATGGAGATGGTTATTTCCTTCTCGAATGACAACCTCAAAGGGGTGCACACACCACATGATGATGTCCTAGTAATCACCATGACCATAGCCAATTGCAGAGTAAAAAGGATCTTGGTGGATAACGGCAGTTCAGCTGATATCCTGTTCCTTAAAGGTTTCCAGAAGATGGGCCTAGACGAGGGAAAGCTAAAGAAGGTCGAACACCCGTTGCAAGGATTCTCTGGTGCTCGATCAAAGTGGAGGGATTGATTGAGTTGCCAGTAAGAGCCGGCACTGGAGACTGCCAAGTAACAGTCATGATCAACTTCCTGGTAGTAGGCATTACTTCACTGTACAATGCCATACTAGGGAGAGTTGGTTTAAACCTGCTAAAGGCTGACGTCTCCACTCCACACCTCAAGATGAAGTTCCCAACCAAGAACGGTGTCGGTGAATGTCGAGGCAATCAGGAGGCATCCTAGAGGTGCTACGCCAACACCTTATGGGGAAAAGAAAAGGTGGGCGAGGTGCTCCGGATAGAAGATCTATACGACAACACCAGTTATCAAAGGGGGGAACCGGTTGAGGAGCTGATACAGATTGAAGCCGAAGAGGGGGATAACACTTGCCAATTCCAAGTGGGGGCTGCAATGCCAAGGCAACAACGAGAAAAACTCATCTCATTCCTCTGAGACAATTCTGACGTCTTTGCCTGGTCAGCCTTGGACATGCCTAGAATAGACCGAGAAATAATAGAGCATCATCTGAGTGTCAACCCGACTAAGAAGCCGTACAGCAGAAGAAGAGGACCTTCACCCCAGAAAGGCAGCGGAAGATAGATGAAGAGGTAGAGAAGTTGCTGAAGACCCAGTTCATCTGTGAAATCCAATACCCGGAGTGGTTATCCAATGTGGTGATGGTCCTGAAGGTAAATGGGAAGTGGAGGATCTACATCGACTTCACCGATCTGAACAAGATCTGCCCAAAGGACGACTACCCCCTGCCGAAGATAGACCTCCTCATCGATGCCACAGTAGGACACGAGGCGCTGAGATTCATGGATGCATACTCAGGGTACAATCAGATCAAGATGTCTGAGGCCGATGTCCCGAAGACATCCTTTGTGACCGAGGGGGGATTATACTACTATGAAGTCATGCCCTTCAAACTAAAAAATGCAGGGGCCGCCTATCAAAGGTTGGTGAATAAGATCTTCAAGGGGATGATTGGAAAACCATGGAGGTATACGTGGATGACATGCTTGTGAAAATCCTGAAGGCAGAACACCATATTCGAGACCTAGAGAATGCGTTCCAGGTGCTGAGGCGGTACGGCATGAAGCTGAACCCGACAAAGTGTATATTCAGAGTAGCATCGGGAAAGTTCCTCGGCTTTATTGTCTCGGAGAGGAATTGAAGCCAACTGTGAAAATACAGCCATCTCGAGATATGAGGTCACCACAAAAT
>JAJSZK010000509.1:0-11873 GCA_022985045.1 Macadamia tetraphylla | reverse complement strand
TATAAAAATTAAAATTTTAAATTTTAAAGATAAAATTAATATATTTAGCTCTTTTTTTTTCCTAAACTCATTTCCTATTACTCAAATAATTAAATCAGAGAGAGAGAGAGACTGACAGGGGGGCTAAGGATAAATTCAGCTAGACTCACATCACCCACCATGCGTGTTCACTTTAAAGACCAGAGAAAGAGTAGCGACTGAAAAAAAAAAAAAAAAAAGCAACCCATGCACGAGGCTCCACTCTGCGAGGTGCAGGAGGGCAAGTTGTATCGACCTTACCCCCGCCATAAAGAGGCGATTCTAGGTTCTGAACCTATGATCAACATGTTGTAATAGTGCAACTTAACGACTGTAAGTGTAATACCCTACTTTTTAAACCCGGTCTGATTAAGCGGTTGAACCGGTTTAACCATGCAGGAACCGAGCCAGAGAAAATTAGAGCGGGTTCCTTATGGGCTATGATGGCTCAGGTGACTTTAAACACCGGCTGGCCCGACAAGTCCGAGCCAGTGCCAGAAGAGACGGGAGTACCCAAGCCGTGTACATGCATCTACCATAAGGCCATGTACGGATAAAACAGGTATTATATCTGTATTTTAAGGTATATACGATACTACATCGTATGCACGGGTGGGGTTCGCTGAGGCCGAACCAGTCAAAATCCCAAGTTTGGCCCTCGGTGGGTAGGACGGTGGGTACACCCACCCACCTGAGTGACCCATCCATGTGCACTGTTCACTTATTGGGAATTATATATAAAGCTTTATGATTTTCTCTTCTTTCCATTTATTACCCCCGTACGTTGGTGAGAAAAGTAAAGAGGAGAGAGAAAAGAAAGGGAAGAAGAAAGGAAGAGAAGGAAGAGGAAGAAAGAGGATTTCAGCGCAGCTCGATCTTCCCATTCGGTGCCGGGAGAGTGATCTTCAACTTTAGATCTATAGGTGGAGGTAAGAAAAGTTGGGTTTTGTGAACATTCACCATACCCAAGCTTTAAACCCTTGATTCGAGTATGGTTTCTTGAGATCTTGTAAAACCCCTTTGAAATGATGAATCTAAGGTTTAATAGATGATTTATGTGTTGATCTTGAAGGATTTGAAGAGATATTGACAAGGTGGAAGGAACGTTGTGGGTTTGAAGTGATTTGGAGGGTTTGAAGTCGTTCTTGAGCAAAGAAGGTAGGATGGTTTCCCATCACTTGAATCTAACTAGATCTAGGCTAGAACCATCCTATAGGACCTTGAAGGTGTGAAGAATGGGTGGGGAAAAGCACCATTTGATTCCCCAAAGAATGGAGAAAATGGGGAAGAAACAGTGTCTTTTCGCAAGACGTGGGTAGCACCGATGGGTACAACCGGTGGGCCCCTACCGCCTATGGCACCCACACTGAGGCGAGGGCCTTCGGCCCAACCGGAGGTAGGACCGGCGGTACAACGTGGGTCCTACCGGACCGGGGTAGGACCGTGGGCAGACACCCACTGTCGACCCACCGTGTGCCTGAAGGTGATCCTTATGTCCGATCGAACCCAAATCGGACGTGTAACCTTCTTTGACGTTCTATCTGATTTTGACATCGGTTTCATTAATTTTGATCCTAAAATGGTGAAGTAGTAACCCGCTCAATTATGTTAAGTTCACCAAATCCGACCGATTCAGCGGATCTCACCCGTACCACAGGGAATCCTCGTGCCTTCAAGTAAGTGGGGAGAGGACGTTTGGCCTTGTTTCAAGGCATTGTTTGGCCTTCATTTAAATATATCTAATCTAGTCATGTCATCATAAATATGCTATGTAGATTAGTCATTCCACACATTGATGTTCATATGTGCTATGTTTACTTTTCAGATGCCAATTGAATGAGATGTTATATGTTGAATGTGGACATCATGGTGCATAAAGCATTGATAGACTAGATGCCGTAGTCGGCTTGGAAACGAATGCATTGGTGGCCCGTGGAATGGGACACGATGGCACTATGCAATTGTACTATTGTCATATAGGAGCATGCGGTATTAGGATTTTCACCATCCCGTGCTACGACCCTTTCCAACAGGGGTTAAGGTGTTGGGTTGCCATTTGGGGGGAAGCAGGGGTCGCGGTTGTCGGACACTGTGGCGGTTAGGCATTACGCCCGACGAGTCATGTAGGACAGTCGGTAACCCCGATGGTACATTCAAGAGGGCCAATCGTACTGCTTTTAAATTGCTGGAGTCAGCACCTTTATTTTCAGTCATTTACATTTCTGTTGAGAGCACGTGGGCGGCATTGTCTTTACTTTTCCGAGTACTCACGGTGGGCCTTCTCAGACAGCCACATGGCGTATCAGCGGAGGGAGTTCGTGGCTCGTACCCGGAGTATATGCGCACTGTGGTTGTAGTAGCACTAAAACCAAAGACTTAGTAATGTTGCTTAGGTGGATGTGATTTAAAATGTATAGCATGGCATGTAGTGCATATGATGTGTTGTGATGTGTGGACTGTTGTATGTGGTCCATCTTTCTACTTCTTGAGCTAGTGAGCTCATCCCGTGTACACCCTTTTAGATGATTTTGTAGGTCATACATCCGAGGGTATGGGGTGGGTCCCAGATCGAGTTTTACGAAGAGGATGGTGGACCCCTGAGGAGTTAAACACTGTTGCTCGTCTGAGAGTCTTCTGAGGACAGCGATTCGAGGCCGAGTGAGCTCCACCTTTGAGGCCGTCTTGAGCTCCACTTCGAGGCGGTGAGCTCTTCTATGTGATGCCGAGCTGGGCTCAACCCTTGATGCCATGCTGAGCTCCAGCCTTGAAACCGACCCGAGCTGTGCACTCTGATTGTTTTGATGATTTCCTGTATATACTTGATATATGAATTGTACTTTTATTGTGTAATTATCATGCCTTCGGGCCCACATGTATATAATTATTGTATCACAATTCGGGTATCAAGTATATGGGATTTATTCACAGGTAAAACTTTCTTCCGTTGATCTAATGAACTTATGTTAGTGTGCGTATGCTGTGGTGGAATATAGTATCTGATGATCCTGGCAGGTTTGGGTTAACCGGTGTTAACTCGATCACCGCTCCGGTTCAGTGTGAACGGGGTGTGACAAGCGGTGGTATCGAGCGTGATGCTCGCTTCACTCCTGACATACCATTAGAATCCCATAGACTCTATAATAGGGAAATGGGGTTGGGTTAATATAAAAGCTTTAAAGATTAAAAGCTAAAGAAAGAAAGTATAAAAAGGGGTTGCATTATATGATGCATTCATGGCATGCGTGAGTATAGATAAAAGGTAATTAGGTTGGTACTATAACCTATAAAGTACTAGTTTGACGAAATTTTGACAGCATAACGGCGTAAAATGGGATTTCTAAAAATTTTACACAAATACCTGATAAACGACAGATAATAAATATAACAAAGATCACAAATAACAAAATACATCACAACAAAATCACACAAGTACTCCACATATAAATTCACCATAAAATTCACTATCCAAAATTTTGTCATTCCATAAATGAAACCAGTTACAATACAGATACAAGGAATGAGAACAAATAAAATATACAACAAGGTCTATAAAAAAAAAAAAAAAAAAAAAAAAAGAAAATAGGTAAACAACTGGTGTGGGGGAGCCAAGCCCTCACTGGTCATCGTCATCGTCGTCGATGATCACCACGTTCGTCGGAGGCCTAGAGTTGACGTTGAGGCGGTGATCGTAATAATCGAACCTCGCGTTCACCAGCCGTACCTCCCTCCGAAGCCGGCCAAAATCTACCGAGATAGCGTTGGCCGTGGTGTCCAAGTCCTAACCCAGCCTAAGGAAGGAATCCTCCAAGGTGGTCTGCCTCTCTATAATGCGTTCCTCCCTGGAGACAATCTCGTCCAGCAGCCTAAGTAGCTGAACTTGGCCATCCTGCAAGGCCCGCATGGAGGACGTCATGCCCTCAAAGTCGTAGGCACCACTCCCAGGTGGTGAGGCTGCAGCTCTGGAAGAACTAGGGCCAGGACCTCTCGACTCCTGAGGCACCTCCTCAGGGATGCCACCACCCATCAGATCCTCCTCCTCGTCCTGAGGAACGTAGTCCTCATCCTCCTCACTGGACTTCTCCTCCATGGGGATATCCTCCATAGGGGTAGCCCTCCTACCCCTACCTCTCTGAGCTCCTGATCTCGGAGGTGAATCCATGAGGGTCTGGAGACCCATCTTCAGGAGGTTTCTCCAGTCGAACCTATCGATCGGAGTTTTCCCTCCTCCTTGCTTAGATCCACCCGGAAGAACTTCGAAGATCCTAGTGAGGATCACGCCAAGAAACCCTCCATCCTCAGGTGGGAAGTATGGTGCTCCATCGTCCACGAGAATAATGTAGGGGAGGCACAAGTGCTGCCGCCTCCCTCTGACGTGAAAATCAGAATACAATGAAAGCCGCCATGAAACCCACCGGTTCCGATGACCTCCTCTGGGAGCAGGTTGAAGCTGGATCAACGGCGAATAGGCGAACCTCGGGGTAGAAGGATGTCTCGGACTCGAGGCGGCTCTGCACTGAGATGGTCTCGTGAATGAAGTCCGGTGTCGCCAGGCTCATGAGCAGTCCAGGCCTACTCACAGGGGGCTGTAGTATCGGTGTCCCGTCGATATACCGAGATCTTGGCCAAGGTGCCTTGTCAAGCTGGATGTCCACCCCTTCACCAAGCTGCGATGGTGAACTCCCCGTATGGATACGACACCTCTAGGTTACAATAGAATCGACGGACGAGCCGCTCGTAGCACGATCGGTCTACATAAAGAATAGAGTCCCAGCCCAATGCTGAGAACCTCTCCTGAAGCCTAGCCTTGTGGAAATCCTCGACTACCACGGTCTTCTCCATCATCCGACCCCTTGGAAGTTGGGCGGTTAGGCTGCCTCTGCACTAAGGAAGTGCTCCTCATCATAGTCTGTAGGGTCAAGCTGGCAGTCTGGTCTCCTGCGAGGAGCTGAAGAGCTGGTCTCCGCACTCTTCCGCTTAGAGCGGTGGTCTTGCGTCTAACGCCGGAGAAGATGGTCCCTTGCCGGTCGTGCGACATCCAGGCAATAAGAAAAGAAAGTAGGGTTAATCGAGAAGGAAAATGACGCAGCATTAAAAGAAATCAAAACCAGTTCATGCAAAGCAGGAGCAGCGACAATCTAGGAGCGATAGGAAACCTATGACATGAAGCACGGTAGTTGACAACGCATAGAAACATGCCAAAAGCAGTAAAATGACAAAAAGAAAGAGCATAAATAACACGGGAGGATTCGATTTCAATGCACCAACTCATTCACAATGAAGTAAAAGCTTGAAACCCTAGGTCTAGAACGAAATGCCATAGTAGCGGGATCATGAAAGTGCAAGAACATACCCAAATAGACTATGGAGTTCCATGAATACAAGATGGGATGAAAATCAAGGAAACCAATACAAAAGAGGATTTTCATAGAAATACATAGGGATTCCAAGCATAATGGAGGATTCATGAAATCTAAAGCATATCTAGTGTAAATCAAATGGAATGCATCACAAAGGAGTCATCAATTGGAGAAAAAGAGTGAGAATTGAAGAAATCCCCAAATTTGGAAACCTAGGGCACGAATTGGGGTTTTCTCCAAATGAAGAGATAAAATTCCTATAAACTACAAATGACCACAATAGAAGCATCACAATCACATGGAAATACTATTCTATGGTGAAAAATATGAAAAGGAAACCCAAAAGGCAAAGCTTATGCACGCATTCTACCCAAATGGAAATTCTGAGAAAAGGAAAAAAGAGAAACTTACTTAAAGAAGGAAGGTGACTCTTCTCTAAACGCCGAGTTGATGAGTGGACCCATGAGTAGAAGCGCCGAGGAGACCTCCAAGATCGCCAAGGAAGAAAGGAGAAAAGAAAGGAGTTTGGGAAAAGGGAGACAGAATAGGGTGTAGGGCCCTTAGTGTTTTACCAGCAAGACCGGGGTAGGGAGGCCCCTACTGGTGCCACCCGCCGGTGTGAGGCATTAAGATCGGCGGTATAACCGCGGGCCCCTACCGCCAGTGCCACCCACGTGTAAGGTACTAGGACGCGGGCTCACCGTGGGCCCCTACCCGGTGCAGCCACCGGTTGTGACAGTTGGGAAATTTTGGAAATTTTTTTTTTCTTTTCTTTTTTCCTTCTCTCCTCTTAGTATGATTTCATTGATTTTCATTATGGACATTCTTCCTATGATTAATGTGCTATGGTCAAGTGGGACCATTGACATATCTGTTGGGGCCTTTGCCCTGTATCTTGGAATTGAGCTGCGATTATTTACAGGCTATCATACACTACAACACCTCATGTAATGGCATATGATTGTGTGCCAAAATCAATTCTACGGTGTTTAACCAATATGGTGTGTGATGTGTTCCAGGTACAGGGATACGATGGTACGTACTAGATCCGGTAGTAATGCCCGAGGTACCTCGCGGGGTCCTCGTCCGGTCGATCGACCACAAAATCCCAGGAGGTCCCGCTCTGTGGGGCAAACCTCACCTCCACTACCTCCAGAGACCCTTGGTCAGGGTGGGGCACATGGGGACCCACCTATGACTACACTCCCGGACCCTCCACCGGTTATCACACCGGGAGATGTTGCTACTATAATCCAGCAGTCCCAACAAGCTTTTCAGCAACAAATGCTTGACATAGACAAGCATTTATGGCGCTATTCACAGCGTTGGATTTTCTTAACGGGTCAACCTCCTCGGTACTCACTCCACAGGACCCACACAGGGTCGGGAACGGGACCACAAGTGGTGGGTACACCTCCAATCCCACCATTCGGTGTTCCTCAGCATGGGATGCCTCCTCCATACTCCTACTATCCTGCTTATGCTCCTAACTTCCCGGCGACGAGTAATACGTCAAGGGTAGTGGAGTCATTCAAGAGGAACTTACCACCTGTATTCTCTAAGGTGGGGAGTGATCCTCTGGAACCGGATCAATGGATCCAAGAATTAGAAAGATATTTGAGGTGCTTGAGTGCACGGATGCCCAGAAACTTATTTGTGCTGGGTTGCAACTCAAGAAAGAGGCAAATTCTTGGTGGCAAGCCTCCAAGCCTATATTGATGGCTGCTCATCCAGAACCTACTTGGGAGCAGTTCAAGGAGTTGTTCTTGGACAACCATTATCCATGATTTCGAGAGACCGAAAGGAGGCGAGTTCATGGCCTTAACTCAAGGAGGTAAGACTGTCCTTGAGTATCAACAACAATTTGAGAGTTTGTTCCATTTTACCCCAAGGCATATGAGGACAGCTGAAGAGAAGGCGGCAAGGTTCCTAAAGGGCCTAAAGGCATCTATTGGGTCCGTCTTGAGTCTTGGATTTGACCGAATATGGCGGATTATGCGAAGGCCAAGACCATGAAAGATAAGCAAAGGGTGAACAATCCCTCACTCTGGGTATGGAAGAAGAGCGAATCCATTCCCAGACATGGGAAATTCCTCCAAGGCATACCGCGGATCATACAGTTCGGGGCCTATGTATAGGCAGCCCTATAGGCCATCTGGGTACTCTCCTAGACCAGTTGGTGGTTCGGGTTCCACCTCTATTCGCCCGAACACTAGTGTGGCACCTACGGCTCCAAGGCCACCTCGACCTCCATCTACAACGAGTCAAGTGCAGAGGGGCCCCGCTCCAGTTCCGACGTCTCAGATTCGTTGCTTCAACTGCCATTCATATGGGCATTATGCGAAAGACTGTCGGGCCAGACCAGCATTGCCCTCCGTCACCCTCTGCGTCCGACTTCCCTTACCTCGAGGGAATCAACTGCAGGGAAGGATGTATGCTCTATCGGCCGAGGAAGCTGAGGCTAGTGCAGAAGTAGTAGCAGGTACATTTTAAATTAAGAAATTCATTATGGTTAATATTGATGACCTGCTGAAATTATATACATTGTTATACTAGGTATCCTACCCATATCAGGCATACCAGCCTATGTTTTATTCGATTCAGGAGCTACTCATTCATTCGCATCTAGGAGATTTGTAGGGAAAGTTGGGATGTCACCCAGGATCCTAGACCATGGAATGATTGTTAGTATGCCTCTTGGAAAAATTACCGATTGAAGGAAGTGTATGGGCCGTGCCGTGGAAATTAGTGGGAAGAACTTTGATGCACAACTCATTAAATTCAATATGCAAAATTTTGATGTTATATTGGGTATGGATTGGTTGTCGGCTCATCGAGCCAATGTGATCTGTGCGGAAAGGTGGATTAAGGTGACAGATGACGAAGGGAAAGAGTGGTTATACGGCGAGATACAATGAAAAGGGTGAGAAGGTCCTTGTCTCCGCTCTTCAAGCGGTAAAGTTGCTAGAAAGTGGATGTCGAGGTTACATAGCATCGATATTTTCGATGTGGATGCAAGACTTACACCTCTAGAAGAGGTAAAGGTGGTTAAAGAGTTTCCCGACATTTTCCCAGATGATCTGATGCATTTACCACCTGATAGAGAGTTGGAGTTTGCCATAGACTTGACTCCTAGAGCAGCTCCGTATCTAAGGCTCCATCGAGGATGGCACCAGCTGAATTGAAGGAATTACTGATCGATCTGAAATTATTAGAAAAGGGTTTATTAGCCCAAGTGTTTCACCTTGGGGTGCCCGTGTTGTTTGTCAAGAAGAAGGATGGTAGTTTGCGTATGTGCATAGATTACGGAGTTGAATAAGCTAACCATTAAGAACCGTATCCATTGCCACGCATTGATGATTTATTTGATCGATTCGAGGAGCAGGGTATTTTCAAAGATAGACCTTGGTCCGGCTATTATCGACTCAAGATAAAGAAGCGTTGATATACCCAAAACAACATTTAAGACTCGATACGGTCATTATGAGTTCTTAGTGTTGTCCTTCGGGTTAACCAATGCACTGGCAGCATTCATGGATCTAATGAATCGAGTATTTCAGGATGTGCTCGACAAATGGGTAATTGTTTTCATTGATGATATCTTGATCTACTCCAAGACCGAAGAGGAGCACACTCAACACTTGAGAATGGTGTTACAGAGGTTGAGGGAACAACAGTTGTTTGCCAAGTACAGCAAGTGTGAATTCTGGCTTGAACAAGTTGGATTCCTAGGGCACGTAGTGTCTAAGGCCGGAATCGAAGTAGATCCTGCTAAAGTAAAAGCAATAGTGGAATGGGAAAGCCCCAAGAATATTACTGAAATTAGGAGCTTCTTGGGTTTGGCTGGATATTACCGGCGCTTCATCGAGAATTTTGCTCGGATCTCAGCACCAATGACCAAGTTGACTAAAAAGGGCGAAATTTGGTGAGGAATGTGAAGAGCTTCAGAATTGAAAGAAAGGTTGGTGGCCCTGTCGACTATTCACGAAGGCACAGTGGAATGACGGTCTATACCGATGCTTCCAAAGTTGATTTGGGTTGTGTTCTCTTGCAGCGGTAAGGTAATAAGCGATGCATCCCGATAACTAAAGGAGTATGAGAAGAACTACCCCACTCATGACTTGGAACTAGCTGCAGTCATTTTTGCCCTTAAGATCTGGCGACATTATTTGTATGGGGAGAAGTGTGAGATATACAGTGATCACAAAAGCTTGAAATACTTCTTCACCCAGAAGGATCTGAACATGAGACAGAGAAGATGGCTTGAACTCATGAAGGATTATGACTGCGATATTCAGTATCATCCCGGCAAGGCTAATGTAGTGGCAGATGCATTGAGTCGGAAGACATAGACTGTGTCGCTCTCATACTTAGCGATTAGCTCACCACTCGTGCAGAGCGATGCTAATGGATGAAACCCTCTTGTATGAAGGGCAACCTTAGAGCTTGAACCTCAACGGAAAACCTTAAATGGTTGATTGTATCCTTGCGGCTCTCTGGTGCATCCGGCAATTAGGCAAGAGGTGATAATGAAGCAACCTTTAGATCCGAATTGCAGCGGATCGAGTTAAGGTTCAAGACCAAACAATAAAGCGACCAGATTTTACTTTAGCCAATGATGGGGCATTGATGTTTGAGACGATTGTGTGTACCGATGATTTGGATATACAAGATAAGATAGTGAGAAGCACATAGCCCCAGTACTCACTTCACCCAGAAGTACCAAAATGTACAAAGACATCAAACAAAGTTCTGGTGGCCAAACATGAAAGTCACCATAGCTTTATATGTGGCGACTTGTCTTACCCGAAAGTAAAAGCTGAAAGGCATCGACCTTATGGTACTCTTGACCACTCCGGTGCAGAATGGAAGTGGGAAAGGATTACAATGGACTTCGTCACCGGACTACCAAGTACACCTAAAGGAATGGATCGATGTGGGTGATTGTGGATCGGCTTACCAAGGTGCTTCATTTCATTCCTATCAAGACCAAGTTCTCCATGGCCACGGCACAACTTTACATGGACAACATAGTGCGTTTACATGGAGTGCCAGTGAGCATTGTTTCAGATAGGGACCCAAGGTTCACTTCCAGATTTTGGAAAAGCTTACAGCGTGCCTTGGGATCACAGCTGAATTTGAGTACGGCTTTTCACCCACAGACGGATGGTCAGTCGGAGTGAACCATACAGATATTAGAAGACATGCTCAGGGCATGTGCAATGGAGATGAGTGGCAGTTGGGAAGAATATATACCTCTTATGGAGTTTGCATATAACAACAATTACCAAGCTACAATTGGGATGGCTCCATATGAGGCGTTATATGGCAGAAAGTGCAGAACTCCTTTGTATTGGGATGAGGTAGGTGAACGTCGAATGTTAGGACCTGAAATGATACAAATGACTTGTGACAAAGTCGACGTTATTAGAGAACGGATTAAAGCAGCTCAGTCCCGTCAAAAGAGCTATGCGGACACCCGCAGGAAGGATATTGAATTTCAGTCAGGAGAAAAGGTATTTCTCAAGATCTCTCCTACTAAAGGTTTGCAAAGGTTTCACAGAAATGGGAAGTTAAGCCCAAGATACATTGGACCATTTGAGATCTTATCCTGGGTTGGCTCAGTAGCCTATATGCTTGCTCTGCCACCTTCACTTGGGGATGTTCACAATGTATTCCATGTTTCCATCTGAAGAGATACGTCCATGATCCATCTCATGTACTACCGTGGAACCGAATACCTAGAAGTCGATATGACCTATCTGAAACCGGCTGAAATTTTGGACCGTAAGGTGAAAACCCTTCGCAACCGCTCCATTTCCTATGTAAAGGTGCGATGGGCTGATCAATCACTTGAGGAAGCATCTTGGGAGGTAGAGGATGAAATGCGAGCCAAGTACCCTCATCTTTTTGATCAACCAGGTACGTAATTTCAAGGACGAAATTTTTCAGAAGGGGGGGTAATGTAATACCCTACTTTTTAAACCCGGTCTGATTAAGCGGTTGAACCGGTTTAACCATGCAGGAACCAAGCCAGAGGAAATTAGAGCGGGTTCCTTATGGGCTATGATGGCTCGGGTGACCTTAAACCGGCTGGCCCGACAAGTCAAAACCGATGCGGAAGAGGAGTACCCAAGCCGTGTACATGCACCTACTATAAGGCCATGTACGGATAAAACATGTATTATATCCGTATTTTAAGGTATATCGTATGCTACATCAGTATGCAGGGTGGGGTTCGCGCCGAGGCCCGAACCGATCAAAATCAAGTTTGGCCCTTAGGTGGGTAGGGCAGTGGGTACCCACCCACTGATGACCCATCCATGTGCCTGTTCACTTATTGGGAATTATATAAAGCTTTATGATTTCTCTTCTTTCCATTTATTACCCCGTCGTTGGTGAAAAAAGTAAAGAGAGAGAAAAGAAAGGGAAGAAGAAAGGAAAGAAGGAAGAGGAAGAAAAGAGGATTTCAAGCGCGAGCTCGATCTTCCCATTCCG
>JAJSZK010000508.1:0-11876 GCA_022985045.1 Macadamia tetraphylla | reverse complement strand
TTAATTGACACAAATCCTCAGTCCATTTAGCACACTTGGGTAACTTGGGATTAGATCATGTGGGGAGGAATCAATTAAGGAAGCTTCTCTTGGTGAGGAGGTGCGGGTTAGGGAAGAAACAAATATGGAATCCTCGATTCGAGTATGAAGGGGTTTTCCCTCTCGCTGAGGTGGACCAATCCGGCTCGACTCTAGCTCGAGGCTGGTTCGAATCGACCAGCCAAAATTTGAAGGAAGGAATTGAACCGGGTTGGTCCCACACTGCTCGGTAGTGCAACAGAAAACGTGTTATAGCACCTTCTTCTCGAGGTGCAGTGGGGGTTGTCACCGTGCTAAGAGAACTAGGCCGATCCTAGGGGTAATCATGGAGGACTAGGGGGAAAGGGGGTGGTTGTACCGAGTTATCAATCGGCCAATAATTCAATTATTGCGAACAATTTTCCGATTTATCAAAAATTCGGACCGAATCAATTTAAAAAATAAAATTCTTTAAAATTGCGACTTTTTCAAAACGAATATAAATCGTTAATTTGGACGAATCCGAATTAAACCAATTATTCGGTTTATTTAAACATTATTTAAAAAAAAAAACAATAAAAAACAATTTAAAAAAAAAAAAAAAAACCAATAAGCTTTTTTGACCGCTTTTTTGACCGAATCCTTCAATTAATCATCCGAATTATTCCGAATAATTCTCCGTCCGAATAATTCCCGAATCCGAATTTGTTAACTATGGTCGTACCTCCTCCAATAAGGTGCATTCAGCCCCTCTGCAATTTCCATTGAGCAGAATGGAGGTTGCTTGTATGGGGGTACACGCTGTTGACAAAGAGGCGGCCTTGGTAGAGAAAGGGAAAGCAATGGGGGAGAGAAGGGTAAAGAGCAACAAAGGTGGTGGTCAGACCTCAAAGTCTGATAGGTCGGAAGGAAAAAACATGTAATCATGCGGATTTTCTATTGGAATATCCGAGGTGTTAAGAAGGCAACAACCTCCAGGGCGCTGTAATTTTTTCTCCGTGGGCACTCTCCTGATGTGGTGTGTATAGCGGAACCTATGGTGGATTCGGTGTCTTTCCCTTCCAATTTTTTCAATTGATTGGGTTTCATGGCTGAGCTAATCCATAATTCTCGCCGTGACAAAGTGCCAAACCTATGGGTCGTTTGGAAAAACTCTCTTAAAAGGCCGATTGTGCTGTAGCCATCTGAGCAGCTGATTTCTGTTTCGGTGATCTGGAATGGTCGTCAAGTATTGATTTCTATGATCTACGCCTCCTATTTTAGGGCGGAGCGTAGAAATTTATGGGTGGAGTTGGGGACTGCAGCGACTTTGGCTCTTCCATGGACGGTTGTAGGGGACTTCAATGCTACATTGTACTCCCATGAGAATAAGGGTCTAGGCAGATTTAATGTGGGCACCGCGGCTGAATTCCAGGCTATGGTGGATGCATGTGATTTGATTGGCGCTACTTCTCAGGGCGCTAAATTCACTTGGACAAATAATAGACGTAGAGAGCATGTGGCGGTAGTCCTTGATAGATGTTTCTTCAATGCGCAATGGATGGATGTATTTGGCGTTTGTGGGTAGCAGGTCCTCCATAGATCGGTATCAGACCATCCTTCTATAATTTTCTCCTCTGCAGCGGCACCCAAACCTCAAAATGCTCCTTTTATCTTCTAGCATTTTTGGATGGAGAAGAACTCTTTTGAGGACCTGGTGAGGGATGTGTGGTCTAGGGAGGTCAGGGGAGGTCCCATTGGCAAACTCGCTCACAAGCTTAAAGCAATGAAGGGCGCTCTTAAGGGGTGGGCGAGGCAGGTTTTTTTGAATATTGACGTGGCCCTAAAGGAAGCTTCAGAAGGGGTGGAGGAAGTTTAGAAAGTCATTGATCAGATGGGAATGTCTGGTGATCTATATGTAAAGGAAGCAGAGGCTCAAACCAGGCTGTTGAAAGCGATGGAGATGCATGAAAAGCTTTGGGCTGAGAAGGCTCGATGTAAGTGGGCGAAGTTAGGTGACTGTAACTCAAAGTTTTTCCACCAATCGGTTAAGGTTTGCCATGCAACAAAACTACATCCGTTCTTTGAAAAAACAAGATGGCTCGGTGGTCTCTGAGTCGAGGGAGATGGCAGAGTATGTGGTCCAATTCTTTAAAGATTTTCACAAGGCAGATCATAATGTCCCTCATTTGGAGCTGCTGCAAGTCATCCCTAAAGAGGTGAATAGGGAAGACTCCTTAATCTTAGAAGTGTTTCCTTGGAGGGAGGTGATGAGCACATTTATGTGTGAAATCTAGGGTAGTAAAACATGCATTTTACATATTTAGAATGGAACTACCTTGGGTTTTACTCTCTTTTTGTAGGTTTTATATTTTCAAGGCCTTAAGGACTATCGGACACTATATCTTCAATTTTACACGTAAAGAGGTCCTATTTTTTTTCATAGTTGCGAAGAGGACGAAATTCTGAGCAAGATGGACGTGTTCAATTAAAAGTACACATTCGTTTGGTCACCGACAAATGATTATTCTTTCGGTCGAAAAAGAATAATGGATCGAACTGAACCGAGATGGGGAAACCCACCGTTTGCAATTGTCCCGAGGTACAAAGAATATTCCAAATGCCAATAAGGATCGATGGACCACATCCTTAAGTGATTGAAGATTTGTTTTTTGTAACAACAACTACCTAGTGTAGTTGGTGAGCTATGGTGTACAAAATTTCCTTGCTCACCAAGAGGTCTCAAGTTCGAATCTCATGGTTGTTTTTTTTAGAGAATTTGTTGAAGATTTCCTGCTTTTCATTCACTTAAAGCACTAAGGGCATGGAGGGGATTTCCACATCAAATTAGAAGCAAGGAAAATCGTGGAAGCAAGAAGAAGAAAAAAAGGAAAGAAAAAAAAAGGAGAACCAAAGATTGTCCAAATCTTCTCTCTCCTCCACATCATCACCAAAGATTGTCCAAATCACACAAAGCAAGAAGAAAATCGTCCCTAGGAGAGAGAAAAAGAAGAAAAATAAATTAGAAAAAAAAAAGAGGAAAGAAAATAAGTAAAAAATTATAGGAAATTTCTCAAAATTTATTTCTCTCTTCTCTCTCCTCCACCTTAGCACTTTTGGTCTCAAAAGATCTCACAATCAATTGTGGGTTTCTCTCTTTTAGGAAAGAGAAAATTGTTACCCTACCTCCCCATTCCCTATAAATACAACTCATGTAAGAGGAGGGGAGATAATTCATTCTTCTTCTAGTTTTTTTTTTTAGTTGCTCTCTCACTTTCTCTTGCTCTCTCTTTAGTTTTAGTTCTTCTTTATCTTTTCTTCAATCACTTTTGTAATAGTTTTTTTTTTTATTTCAATTAATGCAAGTACTCTTTTATTTTTATTCAGCCTTTTTATGTTTATGATTTATGCAATTGAGTTGTAATTTTTTAAGTTATAGTTCTAGGCTTAGATCTAGGTGACAAGATCACGAGCCGTGGAGCAAATTTTTTTTTTCAAGTTCAAGCATTGATTCAAGTAAGTAGGCTCTTTCAGTAGTCTTCTCTCCCCCCTCTCAATCCCTCTTCTGACTACCCTTTCTTTCTTAATTTAGGATTTCTATTTTCAGTCGTTACATTATTGCTATCCCTTTCCCCCAAGGTTCATGACAAGTGTATGTGTTGGTTTTGCCCCTCCTAGCCATAGAACCATCAATTCATTGCTTTTATTTTAATTGTCTCCCTTTCCCTAAAGCCAAGTAGAGTAACCCTTGTAAGAGTGACTCTCTGGTCAAGTAGGGAAGCTCATATTATGATGCATCCCTCGGGCTAAGTAGAGAAACCTACTTGTGAGTCTCTCTCTAGCTTTATCCCCTTTCTTTTACTTTATTTTTATTTCAGCATTTTTTTTATTTATTTATTTATTTTTTTAATTGCGTGGGTTGTGTCTTTTCAGTTATTTATTTATTTAATTTTAATTGCGTGGCTTGCGTCTTTAAATTCTTAGATGACGAATGGTTAGGACATTATTTTAGATACATATGTTTAGGACGGTAATTAGAATTAGATCACAACCATTAATCAGTTCACTTTCACATTATTAAAAGAAATAAAAATAAAGTAGCTCTCTCTTGTTACCTAGCTACCGATTCGTCCTTTGGTTACATTTTAAATCTCAAACAATTTTTTGGCGCCGTTGGGAGACAGTTCCATGTTATTTTCACTTTCTTTTGGTAAATCGAGTCGTTGTTTGCTTTGTTTTATATTTTTCCTTTTCTTTTATTGAATTCCTGAGAAGAACAACTTGCAATAATAGTTGTATCAGTGGAGGTCGCCATGCCTCACAGTATGATAAAGACAGGTTTCGCCCTATAGTAGTACCTCAGGAATTGACTTGAGCAACCCCGGATCCCTGGGAAAGCTCCAAAAAAAAAACCAAAAAAAAAAAAAAAAAAAAATCAAAAAATCAAAAAAAAAAAAAGAGTTTTGCTATCCATTCTTTTGTGCTTGTCTTACTTTAGTTGCGGGTAGTTTTCTGTTGCATGAGTGTTAGGTGGGTACGTAATACTAAGAATCGGTTAGAAAGAAGAGATCCAACAAGTAGTGACCCTATACGTTTGCTCTCTTTAAAACCCTTCAATATGGGAGACCAACATCATAACCCTTCACCTAAATCTACGAAGATAGGTTCTCCCTCTAAAACAGCCCAACCTTCCCCATAGTTCTACCACAAGCCTAGGGCAATAATTTTGAACTCAAATCTCAATACATCACTATGTTGCTCCACTTCCATGGGTTGACCTCGAGGATGCATACCTATTTCTAAGGGAATTTAAAGGGCGTATGTGTTCTAATTAAGATCCAGACTTTACGATAATCTTTGTTAGCTTAGGTTTATCACTTTGCATTGAAAGACCAAGCTAAGAAGTGGTTGTATGGGTTACCCACAAATTCTATAACCTCATGGAACAGTTCACAGTTGTCTTCCTTAAGAAGTTTTTCCCAACTCACAAGACCAATAAGCTTAGAAGTGATATCCTTGTTTAGGCAAAAGCCTAGTGAGTCATTTTCCAAACTTATGGAGAGATTAAAGGATCTACTCCAAGAATGCCCTCACCATGGCCTAGACCTATGGCATTTATGTCAAATAATTTATGAGGGTATTGATTACCCAACTAAACAAATGATAGAGTCTATGTGCCTGGGGGATTCACATCCTTCTGAGATAAAGGAAAGGCATGGGAATTCTTACTTGACTTAGTGACAAAACCCGTGAGTGGGAATCAACCCAAGAGAGTGAAAGAACCAGGGGAGGAAAAGGATATTTTGTGGATGGGATAGTAGCCAAGGAAGCCCATTTGGATAGCCTAATCAAGAGGATTGAGGCTATTGTTCCTAGAGAGCCATCATCATCAATTTGGTTAAGATTTGTGCTGGTGCCAATCCTCGACATGTCATAGAAGAATGCCCCAACACCTCAGGGGCACTTCTAATGATAGTGTTAATGTCTTATACCGAATAATCCATATAGTAACACCTACAATCCGGATGGAGAAATCACCCAAATTTCTCTTGGAATCGGGAAACCCAAAGGGGGGGACCTTCCAATTTCTATAATAAAGGTCAACTGGACCCCAAAGGCCTCCTTTACACAATAATATTTTTCCCAAAATACTTTTCCTAGGTCAAATGTAGGACCTCGGGGGAGTTTTCCTAGGGCCCTCTCCTTTCATCTTATCGCAACCCCCGGGTTTACTAACACTGGAGAGGCAAGTAGAATAAGTGACTTGGAAAAAATATGGCCCTCCTCATGACAAGCCATCAAAATCTTACGAGAGAACTTACCCAAGTTGTCTCAATTATGCGTGAGAGAGAAAAGGGAACTTTACCACAACGAGCCTAACCCTAGGCATCATCAACTGTTAGTTTACAAGGACCAACTAATGCACCACGAATATAGTACAAGGTCAGACCCAATAAGGGCCCTCTAACCAATGTAATGTTGTTTATGCACTTAGGAGTGGTAGAGAGTACCTCTGAGCGTTCTAAATCTTCCTCATCTATTACTCATGTTAACTCTTCTTCAATTGAGGACACAAGTGTGTCTCTTGTTCCGAGTTGCCCGATGAACCTAAAGATTTTTCTGAAACTAAAGATGATTTGGTTGAGGAAACCAAAAATGATTCTTCTGAACAGGGGCAAATCCCTAACAGTCCTTATGTTCATCCTATCCCATTTCCTAATCGCTTGGTACACAAAAAGAAGACTGCTTCCATGGATAAAATTTTAGAAGTCTTCAAAAAGGTAGAAGTGAACATCCCTCTTTTGGATGCCATATCCCAGATCCCCGCCTATGCAAAGGTCTTAAAGATTTGTGTACTCACAAACGTATCACTAGTGTACCCAAAAAGGCGTTCTTGGCAGGTAACATTAGTTCCATAATTACTCAGCCTATAGCAGCCAAGTATAAGGATCCAGGGAGCCCTACCATATCTTGTGTCATAGGCAATACCTACATTGAGTATGCCTTACTTGACCTTGGCGTAAGTGTGAATCTTTTACCTTACCATGTGTACAAGCAACTAGGATTAGGAGAATTGAAAGCCACTGGAACTACTCTTCAATTGGCAGATAGGTCTGTTAAGATTCCTAAAGGGATGGTTGAGGATGTTTTACTAAAGGTGGGGGAATTTATTTTTCCTGTTGATTTCATTGTGTTAGATACTAAGCCCTTCTCAACCAAGGATGAGATCCCAATAATTCTAGGAAGACCATTCTTGGCTACCAGTAATGCATTAATCAATTGCCGGAATGGTTTCCTAAGATTATCTTTTGATAACCAAACTGTTGAGTTTAACATGTTTAGGATTGGCAAGCAACCACATATGGAAGAAGAGATCAACATGCTTGAGGATTTTTTGGATTTTCTGATGATTTAGTTACCAACTTTGATATTGATTTTGATTCAGAATTCCAAGAGTGTATGGATGAGTTAGATGATGATAATAAAAATTTATTTTCTGAAGTCTTAAGTCTTCACACACTTGTGGAGCCCTTAGGACCCCTTTCCAATTCCATTCCCAAACCTTCCATAGTTGAGCCCCCCTAAGCTAGATCTTAAAGAATTGCCATCTAATTTGAGATATGCCTTCCTAGGGCCTGACCAGACTCTTCCTGTAATAATTTCTTCAAATTTGACTTCTAGCCAGGAAGAGGAGTTACTTAAAGTGTTAAAAGATAATAAGGAAGCCCTAGGTTGGACCATGGCTGATATCAAGGGTATAAGCCCTTCTATTGTGCAACATCATATACATCTTATGGAGGATTCCAAACCATCCACGGAACCCCAAAGAAGAGCTAACCCAGTGATGATGGAAGCTATTAAGAAAGAGATCCTAAAGTGCTTGGATCATGGAATAATTTATCCTATTTCTGACAGCCAATGGGTAAGCCCAGTTCACGTAGTGCCTAAGAAGTCTGGTGTGACTGTAGTTCCTAATGCCAATAATGAGTTGATCCCTCCCCGTGCCCAAAACAGGATGGCGTGTGTGCATTGAATCGGGAAGTGAAATGCGGTAACCTAGAGGACCACTTCCCATTGCCATTCATTGACCGGATGTTAGAGGGGTTTTGGACATGAATACTATTGTTTTTGATGGATTTCCGGCTATAATCAAACCCCAATTGCTTTAGAGGACCAACATAAGACCACTTTTACATGCCCATATAGAACAATTGCTTACGCGATCCCCTTTGGGTTTGAATGCCCCCTACGTCCAATGATGCATGATGAGTTTTTTTTGAATGGTAAAAAATTTTAGAAGTATTTATGGATGACTTTTCAATTCAGGGGAATTCCTATTCAATGTCTTCTATTTTTCCCCAGTTTTGAAAAGGTGCATATTAAAATTTGGTTTTGAATTAAAAATGCCATTTTATGGTTAAATCGGGATTGTTTTAGGCCATGTAATATCCAAGGGGGGAATTAAGGTAGATAGAGCCAAAGTGGATTTAATTGATAATTTACCCCCCCCAATCTAAGGATGTTCGGTCCTTTCTAGGGCATGCGTTCTCTGAAGGTTTATTAAGAACTTTAGTCATTTAGCCCGACCTCTCACCTCATTACTTCCCAAAAGATCAAACTTTTGAGTTTTTAAAGAGTGCCTAGAATCCTTCAAACAACTTAAGAAGGAGTTGACCAATGCCCCCATTGTTAAACCCAAATTTTGGCCCAAACCCTTTTTGAATTGATGTGTGATGTTTGGATTTTACCATAGGAGCTTTTTAGGTCAAAGGATTAATAAGTTACCCATTGTCATTTACTATGCTAGTAGGACCTTAAATGATGCAAACTCAATTATACAACCACGAAAAAAATTTTTTAATTTGTGTTTGCATTAGAAAAGTTTCGGTCTTACTTAGTTGGTTCACATGGGGTAGTGATCTTGATCATTCCCTGGGATACCTAGTTGGAAGAAGGATCCCCTCGCTCTTAGGTGGGTTTTACTTTTGCAAGAGTTTGATTTAGAAATTGGGGATAAGAAAGGAGTTAAAAACCCTAATTGGACCATTTATCCCGGTTCCCCAACCTTTAAACTGTGATTCTCCTAATGAGAATTTTCCCGGATAAAAATTTTTTGCAATGTCCGGAACCCATGGTTTCGACATTGTCAACTTCTTAGTTTCAGTGTGACTCGGTTTCTTGGTCCACCCAAGATAAGTATAGGTTTCTTTCCCCGTTAAGCATTTTTGGATGATCCTTATTTGTTTAAGATATGTCGGATCGATTATCCGACGATGTTTTCCCCGATCAAAAACAACATTCCATTCTTCTTTTGTCATGATCATGCATGTGGTGGACATTTTGGACCTAAGAAGCCCGAAATGTTCTCCAATGCGGTTTTATTGGCCCCTTTTTAGAGATGCTTTTGTTTTTTTAAAAACTTGCCCCCCCACCGCTTTGGCCGACAATAAAGGAACATGATGCCCCCCAACCCTATTTTGGAGTTGAGATTTTTGATGTAGGGGGCATCGATTTTATGGGACCATTCCAATTCCTTTGGGAATTTATACATACTTTTCCGTTGATTATGTTTCTAAAGGGATAGAGGCCACCCCTTGTAAATTAATGACCACAAAGTGGTGGTCTAGTTTTCAAAGAGAATTTTTTTTCCCCTTTGGGGTTCACCCCAAAATTGGATGGGGTACTTTTTTTTCACCTTTTGAGGCCCTAATGAAAAAGTATGGGATCACCCATAAGTTATCCCCCCCTTACCCCCCCCAAACTGGGGGGGAGGTGTCTAATGGGCATCAAACAAATTTGGGGAAAAAACCCGTTAACCCCAAACCCCTAAGGATTGGCCCTTTTAGGCTCATTGATCCCCGGGCCCATGGGGTCATTCAAGACCGACCTTGGGCCCCACCTTTTTGGTTTGGGGGAAAATTGTCACTTCCATTGGGTTAGAGAAAAGGCCTTTTGGGCATTAAGAAGCTTAACTTTGATTTGCCCGATGGGAATTATAAGGCCCCAACTACCCAGTTGGAGGAACTTGGGAATGAAGCCTATGAAAGTTCTAGAATTTACAAGGAAAAGACCAAAGCTTTCCATGATAAACATTTTCTCGTAAATCTTTAAATTGGTGATAAGGTCTTATTATACAACCCAACATTTTTTCCCCGGTTTAGATCCGATGGATGGCCCATTTATTGTTCATAATATACCCCCATGGGCGGGAGATTTTGAATCGGGGAACAGGGTAATTTAAGGTTAATTTTTAAACCTCAGTTTCCACTACTAGTAGTGAAGAGGTCATGGATCTCCATAACCTTTTACAATGACAATTTTTTTAATCAATGACCCCTTGCATTGTCTTTTTTTTAATTTTTCCATGCATTGAGGACATTGCATGACTTTGGGGGGGGAACCATTTTTTTTTTTTTTTTTCACTTTATTTTGTTTGTTTTTTTTTATTTTGAGTCAAAAGGATGAAGTCCTTTTTTGGTTTTGGGGTAATGATCACCATTCGGTTGCTTGATGTATGAAAATAAAAGTTTTGAAAAGGGTACCCATTTTGAACGATAAAACCCTGAGAAAAAAAAAAGGGGAAGGGACTTTTTTTTTGAAAAATAAGAGCCCCCCGTTTTATGGTGATGGACCATAAAGTCTGTGGGTTTTTACTTTTGATTTGGAGTTGAGACCTTCTTTTAATTTGGCATGAGTTGATAAATGCACAATTTTAAATGAAATGAGAAATGTATAAAGAAGAATAAGAGTTGATTCCTTTGAACTAGATAGGGGATTGCCGAAAGGGTGTTTGATCGAAATTCCTTGGGAGGAAATTTAAGTAACTTAGCATCACTACCTTTGTGGGCATATAAAAAAAGGGTACATAGTAACTTGGGGGTCTTGGGGTTTTCTCCACCATGTCATTCAAGCCAAAAGTAGGAGTAAAATAGAGTTTATTAGTGAAAAAAAAGGAAAAAAAAGGGAAATGTCATTATTGTTTGGTAACATGTTTGGTCAAAACACCCAACCCTCTTAGTTATTGGTTCCTATTTCTTCACAAGTGGTTTTCCCTTTAAGATAAGGATGTTTGGAAGAGACGGGTAAGTTCCAAATTAAGAAATATGCTAGTGCCGGAATTGATATGGGGTAATAAAAGTTCAAGTGGGGGCCCCTTTGTAAGAGAAATTATTTTTGCCCATCGGTATGAACCTTCCCTTTAGCCAAAGTTGGGATTTGTTTATTCAATTTTTGTATATTCCCCAAAAACACCCACTAGACAAAAATCTTCCATTAGGGGTGACCTAGGGGGCTTGTTGCACATGCTAAGTGCAACCGTGTTTCCCCACAAAAGTGAGTTATTTTTTTGTTTTTATTCTTTTTTTTTTTGTTTTGCTAGGACTAGCAAAGTCTAAGTGGGGGGGAATTTTGATGAGCACATTTATGTGTAAAATTTGGTAGTAAAAATGCATTTTAATATTTAGAAGGGAACCCCCTTTTGGTTTTACTCTTTTTGGTTTTTATATTTTCAAGGCCTTAAGGACTATCGGGCACTATATCTTAAAACACGAAGAGGTCTATTTTTTTCAGGGTTTGGGAAGAGGACGAAATTTGAGCAAGATGGATGTGTTCAATTAAAAGTAAAATTCGCTTGGTCACCCAAAAAGATTATTTTTCGGTCGAAAAAAAAATGGATCAATAACCAGATGCGAACAGTTTTGTAATTGTCCCAGGTAAAAAATTTCCCAAAAGCCAATAAAGATCTTTGGGCCACATCCTTAAGTGATTGAAGATTTTTTTGGTAACAACAACTACCTAGTGTAGTTGGTGAGCTATGGGGCAAAAATTTTGCTCACCAAGAGGTCTCAAGTTCAATCTCATGGTTTTTTTTTTTAGAGAATTTGTTGAATATTTCCCTTTTTATTCACTTAAAGCACTAAGGGCATGGAGGATTTCCACATCAAATTAGAAGCAAGGAAAATCGGGGAAAGGGCAAGAAGAAAAAAAAGGAAAAAGAAAAAAAGGAGAACCAAAGATTGTCCAAATTTTTCTCTCCTCCACATCATCACCAAAGATTGTCCAAATCACAAAAGCAAGAAGAAAAACGCCCCCGGGGAGAGAAAAAAAGAAAAAAAAATTAGAAAAAAGAGGAAAGAAAAAAAGCAAAAAATTTAGGAAATTTTTCAAAATTTTTTTCTCTTCTCTCCTCCACCTTAGCATTTTTTGGTCTCAAAAGATCTCACAATCAATTGTGGGTTTCTCTCTTTAGGAAAGAGAAAAATTTTTACCCTACCCCCCTTTCCCCATAAATACAACTTATGTAAGAGGAGGGGGGACAAATTTTTCTTCTTCTAGTTTTTTTTTTGTTGCTTCTTTCCCTCTTTCTCTCTTTTTTTTGT
>JAJSZK010000507.1:0-12284 GCA_022985045.1 Macadamia tetraphylla | reverse complement strand
CAAGGTCTATCTTTGAAAATACCTTGGCCCCCGAGTTGGTCAAATAAATCATCAAGTAATGGATCCCCTTTTAATGGTTAGCTTATTCAATTCTTAATCAATGCACATACGCAAGTCGCCATCCTTCTTCTTGACAAAAAATACGGGCACCAAGGTGAAACACTTGGGCTAATAAACCCTTCTCCAACAATTCTTGCAATCGATTCAGAATTCCTTCGCTGGGGCCGGTGCCATCCGGTAGGGGGTTTTAGACCCCGGGAGCTGCCCAGAACCAAGTCTATGGCAAACCCAACTCTCTATCAGCGGTAAATGCATCGATCATCCGAAAGACCCCGAAAACTCTTTAACCACCTTTACCTCTTCTAGAGGTGTAATCCTTGCATCAACATCAAGTACCGATGCTAAGTAGCCCCGACATCCACTCTCCAACAACTTTACCGCTTAAAGGGGCGGAGACGAGGACCTTTTCACCCGTTTTCATTTTATCCGCCGATATACCAATTCTCCTTCCCTCCATCCGTCACCCTAATCAGCTTTTCAAAGACACATCACATTAACTCGATGAGCCGACAACCAATCCATGCCCAAAGATAACATCGAAATTCTGCATATTGAACTTAATGAGTTGTGCATCCAATTTCTTCCCATCGATTTCCACGGCACGGCCCATACACCTCCTTTAACTGTAAATTTACCGTAGGCATACTAACAATCATCCCATGATCTAGGGCCCCGGTGACATACTAAGTTTCTAAAGAAATCTCTTAGATAGAATGAAGTGTAGCTCTAATCAAATAAGACATAGGTTGGTATGCCCGATATAGATAGGACACCTAGTGTAACAATGCATATAAGTACAAAGTCATCAATATTTAACATAAGAAAATTCTTATATTTAAAATGTACTCGCACACTCTGGCCGGCCTCACTTTCCCACCTAATAGGGAAAATACTTCCTCCATTGATTCCCCGAGTTAAGGGAGGTCAGACGCAGAGGGGTGATTGAGGGCAAGGCTGGTCTGACCCGGGGGTTTTACATAGTGCCCATAGGAATGGGCAAAAACAACGGATCTGGGGATGTCGAAACTGGGTGGGGGCCTCCGCACTTGACCCTTTAAAGATGGAGGCCGGGTTTGAACCGTAGGTACTGCACTAGTGTTTGGGTGAAAAGGTGTAGAGCCCAAACCACCACGGTCAAGGAGGGTAGCTAGATGGCCTATAGGGCTCCCTATATGTAGGCCCGTAACTGCATTTACCCACGGTATGCCTTGGAGGAGTTGCCCATATCCGTAAATGGATTTGTTCTGCCCCACACCTGTGTGAGGGACTGCTTCCCTTCTACTTATCTTCCATAGTCTTGGCCTTCTGCAAACGCCATAGTCTGTCAAGTCTAAGACCTCAAGTATCACTCAATGGATCCCTTTTTAGGCCTTCGAAATCTTGCACTTTTCTTCAACTGCCCTCATATGCCTAGGGGTAAAATGGAACAAGCTCTCAAATCGCCGATACTTAGGATAGTCTTACCTCCTTGAGTTAAGGCTATAAATTTCCTCCTTGCGGTCCCCGGGTTACGTGGGTAATGATTGTCCAAGAACAACCTTGAACTGCTCCTGTGGGGTTCCGATAAAGCGGCCAACAATATGGGCTTAGAGGCTTGCCACCAAGAGTTGGCCTCTTCTTAAGTTGTAACTCAGACAAATGAGTTTCGGCATCCTGCACTCAATTACCCTAAATATTTTCTCCACTCTGGATCCATGGGTCCGCTCCAGAGGATCACTCCCCACCTTAGAGAATACAGTGGCAAGTTCCTTGAATGACTCCACTACCTTTGACGATTATTGGGTCGACGGGTAATTAGGAGCATAAGTGGATAGTAAGGGTATGGAGGGGCACCACATACGGAGGAATACAATGACGGAATTAGAGGTGTACCTCCCACTTGTGGCTCCAATACTGCACTCACAAAGGGTCCCGGGAGTAAGTACCCCGGGAGGTTGACCTATTTGAGAAAGGCCCAAATTATTGTCAGATAGCGCCATAAATGCTTGTCGTTGTCAAGCATTTGTTGCCGAAAGCCGCAGACGGCCCGGGGTTATGGTAGCAACATCCCCTGAGTAATAACCAGAGAGGGTCCTGAAGTGCGCCATAGGTGGGTCCCTTGTGCCCCCCCCCCACCAAAGGTCTCGGGGGTTGTGGAAGTGAGGTTTACCCCATAGAGCGGCCCTTTCCCCGGGGTTCGGGGTAGACCGCCCGGGACAAGGAACACCCAGGTACCTTGTGCATTGCTCCCGGGGTCTAGTACGCATCATCGTATCCTCGATCAAACATATCATACACCACATTGGTTAAACCCCTTTTAGAATTGATATGGGGACATAATCATATGCCAATGCATGGGTATTATAGTGTATGAAGGTTTTGCAACTAGCCATAGATTAATCCCAAATTACTTGCTAGTGCTTCAAAAGCCTGGATGATGGTCCCACTCGACCATATGGTGCTATCCACACCCCCTTTTTTTTTTTCTAGGTATATTATTATAAGAATAATAATAATAATTATAATAATAATACCCCACCTTTTTTTTTTTATTATTATATATTTTTTTTTCAAGTTTTCCCCAACCGGGCCGCATCGGGGAGGTTGGGGGCTTTGGCCCCCGATCCAAATCTTCAACTGGGGGTCGACACGGAAGGTTTTGGGCCCCAAACCGTCCTACCAAAAGTGGAAAATATGAACAAGGTTTTTAAGGGCCCCCGCTCATCATTTGTTCTCACGCTTTCTTCCCTCCTCTCTCTCAAAGTTTTTTTGAGAGCTCCTTAACGCCCACTCACGATCTCACTCAAGGGTTAAGCGGTTTTGGGAAGATTCAACTCCTCTACTCACAAGTAAGTTTCTTCCTCATTTTCTTCTCGAACATGTACTTTGGGGTAGAACTCATGAGTAGTCTTAAATCTCAATTCTTTTCCGTGTTTCCTTCCATAGAAAAAACATTTCAGGGAATGTGATGTTTTCCCCTTGATTTGTTTCTAGTTTTAGGATTTACTTCTTTTTTTTTGAGAAAAAACCCCCAACCGTGCCCTATTTTTCCCAAATTTGGGGATTTCTTCAATTTCTCGCTTTTTCTTCCCAATTAATAACTCAAATGCAATGCCTTATATTTGATTTTTACTTGACATGCTGTAGAGATCATAGAAAGTCCCGTATGTTTGAAATCCCATTTCTTCCCATGAAAATCCATCATTTTGTGTTGGGTTTCTTTGATTCTCTTTACATCCTTTCATATTTGTGGACCTCAATAGCATATTAGCAGATGTTTTTGCATATTCTTGATTGCACTACGATGGCATTTCAATCTTAGACCTGTAGCTTCAAGCTTTACTCTATTGTGAGTCTTTTAAAAAAAAAAAATTTTCCTTAGATTGAACTTGCACATTGAGAATTGGGGGGTTTTTTTTTCCATTCCTTAGTTGCCATACTCTATATGCCCTTTCTAAACATTGTCGTTTTGCCATAATCTCCCCCTTTTGTCACCGCCGTATTTCATTAAAGTTTTTTATCACCTCACTTGTCACATTTTGTCACATTCTATTTTTTCTATGATTTCTATTTTGTCACTTACCATGCATTTCATCCATAGACTCTATCACTCCTTGCTTGTCACATTTTCTGCTTTTACAAAATTTGGGTTTTGGGGCTTCTCCTATTGCTCACCCATTTATTTATTCTCTTTGTTTTTCCCTTTTTCCCCTTACTCACCATTATTTCCCCCCCTTTCTTGCCGTGGATGTTTTCCCGCAAGGGCAAAGAACCCGATCCTCTTCCACTAGGCGTAAGACTACCGCCTAAACGGAAGAGTGCAAGGACTAGTTCTCCCCCTCGACAGTAAGAAACCCTCGGCCCCCCCTTATTGATCCTTCCGACTATGAAGGAACTCTTCCATTGCTCAGAGGAAAAGAACCAACTAGCGTCCCTTTCCCCAAGAGGCCCAGAATGATGGAGAAGACTGTGGTAGCGATTTACCCATAAGGTTCAACTTCGGAGAGGTTCACCGATTGGGTTGGCGCCTATCCTCCACGTGAACCGCCTGTACAGAAAGCGGGGTTTGTAGATTCTATCAAAATTTTGGAGGTTTCCTACCGACGGAGAGTATGGATAACTAGTATGGTGAAGGGGGACATTCACTAAATTGAACACCTCGCTAGTTTTTGGGGGTATTTCTTCACGGGGCACCGCTTTCAGCCCTCCCAAGAGTAAGCCCATGGGCCCCCCTCATGAGTTCAGAGACACCGACCACATCTATGAGACCATCTGGGCGCAGGGACCGTCCGGATTCTGAGACATCATTTTTCCTGAGGTTCGTGTGTTTGCCCATTTGGGCTCAACTTGTCCCGAGGAGGTCACTGTAACTGTGGGGGGTTTCATGGGGGCCTTCTTAGCCTTCTGCATTTATAAGGCTTTAGAGGGGGTGATGAGCATTTGTGTTGCCTTACATCATCCTCAAGACCATGGAGCACTATATTTCTCACCCCGAGGATGGAGGATTTTCATAGGGCGGGGATCCTCACCAGATCTTTGAGTTTTTTTAGGGTGGCCCTGAGTGGTGAGGAGGCAAGATGCCAAGAAAGTTTGACAGGGAAATCTATTGAGGATGGGTGTCCACACTCTTATGGATGTCCCCTGTAGAGAGGGAGCCGGAGAGGTAGAGATAGGGGGGCTCCCCCTGGGGGAGGATTTTCCCCATGGAGGAGGAGTTAGTGAGGAGGATGGGGAAACTATGTTCCTCGTGGGGGAGGATGATTTTGTGGACGAGGACATCCTTGAGGAGGTGCCTCATGAGTCGAGAGGTGCTGATCCCGGCTTCACTAGAGCCGCAGCCCACAAAGATAGAGCCCCACCCCCCCGAGAGTGGTGCATATGATTTTAAATGATGTCTACTATGAGGGCTTTGAAGGGGGGGCAAGATCCCCTTTAAGAAGACCGGATGAGAGTGTTTAGGAGGAACGATCCCGAGAGGCAAAGCTTTTTAGAGAATTCTTTTCTTAGATCGCCAGACTTGGATACAACGGCCAATGCCATTTCAAAGAGATTTTGCCCGACTTTGAGGGATGTACAATGGTGAACTCGAGGTTCGACTACTACAACCACCCGCCTCAACGTTAACTATAGACCTGTGAATGGAGTAGTAGTTTTGGGACGATGATGATGACGATGATCGCTGAGGACTTAGTCTTCCACCCACCTTCTCGCCCGCTTCATGTTGTTGATCTTATTGTATTTTTTTTCTTTCTCATTCTTTGTACTTTCTCCAGAATCGGACTTATTTGTGGGGTGATGCGTTTTGATGGTGGTTAGTGGTGAATTTATATGTTTGATAACTTGTGTAGTTTAGTTGTGGTGTCTTTTGTTAATTTTGATCATTGATATTTATATATATGTTGTTTATCGTGTGTTTGTAGGGAAAAAATTTTTTAGAAATCTCGTTTTTGTGCCGTTATGTCGCCAAAATTTCTTTAAACTCGACTATGGGTTATGACATCAATTAATTAATCTTTCATTTTCTCATGCATGCCATGAATGCAATAACTAAATGCAATTATTTTTATTATTTTTTTCTTTGGCTTTTAACACTTTGAAGTTTTTTTTTTTTACATTATCCCAATCCTATTTCCTATTATAGATTCTATGGGGTCTAATGGTATGCTATGAGTGGATTAGAGCATCACGCCCGATACCACCGTTGCTCACATAAAACCCAAGCTTTGACCAAGTTAACCCCTTAACCCAAACCCGCCAGATCATCTGACAAAAAGATCCAACCAAAAAGATACAAAACTAAGAAAGTGTTCATCCCCAAAATGAAGACTTAATTTACCTATAATATTTCATTATACTTGATACCCAAATTGTAATACATATTTAAATACATGGGCCCCTTTTGCATGATATTTACACAAAAGAATACAATTTAATATCAAGTACAAAAAAGGGATTATCAAAACACAAAGATTACAATTTACCAGATCAAAAGTAGAGCTAAAATTGTATCAAAAAAGATCATTTGTATCAAAAGGTAAAGCTCAAATGGAACAAAAGTAAGCTCACCAGATCAAAACTAAAGCTCACCGATCAAAATCGGGTCCCAAAAGATAGCCCTCGTGACGACCAACTGCGGGGGGCTCTAATTCCTGGGACCCACCAATCCTCTTCGGGAATTCAACTGTATCCAATTCGTTTCTTCAAAGTTGATGACCGCAAAATCATCTAAAAGAGGTGCACACGGGGGATGAGCTCACTAGCTAAAGGGTGAAAAGAAGGACCAAAAGGGTTGTATACAACAAATCACAACCATATGCACTATATGCTATGCAATTCATTTTAAATCACATCCACCTAAACAACATTACTAAGTCTTTGGTTTAGTGCTACTACAAAAAAATACCCCAGATACCCCGGGCACGAGCCGTGAACTCCATCTCGCGACACGCCCATAGGGGCTGCCGGAGAAGGCCCACCGTGAGTACTAAAAAAGTAAAACATGCCAACCACCGCCTCAACATAAAGTAAATGACAAAATAAAGGTGTCGACTCAAAGAATTTAAAAGAAAAGATAATTGGCCCTCTTGAATATCCCATCGGGTTGCCGATCGCCCTTAATGACCCCCAAAGGGATGTTCTAACCACCAAAAAGGACTGACAACCATGACCACCGCTTCAAATGGTAACCCAACACCTCAACCCCTATTGGGAAGCCAGAACACGGAAGATGATAATCCTACACCATGCCCCTTTATATGACATAGTAATTGCATAGTGTTTCCACGCCCCATTCCCCCGCCACCAATGCATTTGCTGCCGACTACAATCTAGTCTATTAAATGCATTATGCATAATGATGTCATCATTCATCATATATTCACATCATCATTTGACATTAAGAAAATAAACACAACACACAAGTCATAAAAATTGAGGATGGTTGTTACATTTTGCATGATGACATGACTAGTCTAGATACAATTAAATGAATGCTAAACAAGCCTTAACATAAGGCCAAACGCCCTCTCCCCACTTACTTGCAAGGTACAAAGACTCACGCTTGGTACGGGTGAGACCCAAAAGAGAAGCGAAGATTTGGTGAACCTATCATGAGTGAATGGGGTTAGCATTTCACCACTTTAGGGTCAAAACTAACAAGATTTGGTGACAAAATCATGTTTAGAACCCCAAAAAGAAGGTCGACGTCTGCTTTGGGTCCAGAGGACGAGAAATCACGCTAGAGTCTCTGTGGGTCGGATAGCCCACCCGTTTGATCCACCAAATGACTCCACCTCCCGATCAGCAAGGTCCCCCACCGATCGCCCACCGGGGTTGGGCCCCCAAAAGGGGAAAATGTCATTTTCCCCAAACCTTCCCCAACCTTGGAATCAAAGGGGGCTTTTTCAAATCCATTCTCCACATTCAAGGTCTCATAAGATGGTTTTAACCTAGATCTAGGATAGATTTAAGGAATGGAAGCCATCTTACCTTTTTTTGCTCAAAAACCCTGCTCAACCCAAAATCACTTCAAATTAAAAAATCAACACATAAACCATCTATTAAACCTTAGATTCATCATCTCAAAGGGATTTACAAACTTAAGAAACTCTACCCAAATCAAGGGTTTCATTTGGGTATGGTGAAATTTTAAAGGAATATAACCTTGCTCACCTCTAAACGAGATCTCAGATTGAGATCACTTTCCGCATCGGAGTGGGAAGATAAAACCCCGGCGCCGCTGAAACCATTTCTTTTTCCCTTTTCCCTTCCCCTTTTCCTCTTTTTTCCCCTTTTCTTTCTCTCTCCTTTACTCTTCTCACCAAAGCCCTTCCATTGCTATACCATAAGTGCCAAATCTCTCGCTCTATATTTCACCATCACTCTATAAGAATAGAGAAGTTCTTTGTTAAATTTGAAAGTATAAAAATCGATAAATGTATCCGATCTCCCAAACTTCCTAGTACTTGCCATATTTTTTGTAGGGACACCTCACCGATCTCCTTTTAAGTCCGGGACTTGCAGATTCTGGGTGTCATAACTTCCCCATTTCAAGAAAAATCCTCAGCGGGCCCCACACACTATGTGGGTCTACTTTGATATCATTTGTAATGCCCCGACTCCATTAACTTTACACAATATTATCCTCTTTGGCTTATGAGCCTCAAGACTTTAAAACGCGTTGTGCCATGTTAAGGAGGCTAGATGTTATTAACTAACTCAGTAATCTCTCCTTAGGTGATGTGGAACTAAAATTTACACCCCCTCACGATCTCCTAAACCTCCTGGTACTTACCGTATTCTTAGTGGGGACACATCACCGATCTCCCAAGCAGGTTTGGTACTTGCCGTATTCTTAAGTATGACAATATATTTTTGGGTTTTCCTTTGTTCCTTCTCTTCATCTTAAAAAAATTGTATGCTGACAGGGTAAAGTTCCAATCTATGTTTCTTCTATTAGAGAGAGAGAGATTAAATTAAAAAAGCAATTAGATTAAAGTTGCAATTCATTGCATTGATATTTCTCAAATATAAATAATAATTTTATTAACCATTTTAGCTTACCCTAGACTTCCCATGTAACTTTTTTTCTTCCTGAATGAGTCGCTATGCACATATATATGTACATCTATTCTATAGATATAGATAGGTAGATGCACTAGACTCATAATGGCTCCCGTTGATATTCGTGAATTTCATAAAAGGGGCCTTTTAAGGACGGCCGCCCAAACAAAAAAAAAAACAATAAAGTACCAACATTAAGAAAAAAAATAGTAAATTTTTGAGAGAAGAAAGTAGAAAGGAAAGTGTTTTAATCTATGCTCAATTAACAAACAAGGGAAAAAATGAAATTCCAACATAGAAAAGGGAAAAGTAAAACGGAAGAAGTCAAAGGCAAAATCTCTTACAGCAATAGATAACCCCGACGCTTGACTAAAGGGGAAGAAGAAGAAATAGAAGAAAAAAGAGAAAGGTGTGTTTTAAATTTAAATAAGAGAAAAACCCTAGTTTTGTAAATTAACAATAACAATTTGAAAGCAATATCCATTTGATTCCAGACTGAAATATAAGAGAGAGAGAGAGAGAGAGAGAGAGAGAGAGAGAGAGAGATTTTCCGATAATAGAGATAATGCGATTTAGTTGTTGTGTATCTCCAACCAAATTGTAGAGGGAGAGATAGAATCTATTTAGAAGAAAGGTTTCCTATTGGAGAGAAAGAGTAGCTTTCCTATTACCTATTGGAGAGAAAGAGTAGTTTTCCTATTACCTATTGGAGAGAGAGTAGAAGGGAGAGAGAGAGAGAGAGAGAGAGAGAGAGAGAATCTATTTAGGAGAGGGGAGGAGGGGAGGAGGGGAAAGAATCTATTGGTAGTGTAGGAACGTGAGGCCTAAGGAAGGGATAAGAGTTTTATGAGAAAAAAGAAAGAAAAATGAAAGAGTTTGGAAGAGGGCAGAGAGAAGAGAGTGTAGAAAGGAGGGGAGATCGTGGGAAGGGGAAAATTTCGGGAGAGAGAAGGAAGGAGGAGAAACGAGGAAAATAGAAAAATATAGTATCATCTTAAGTGGGAGAGAGTGTGTATATATAGAATATAGAAAAGGAGGCGTATCATGGATAGTGGAAGGGGAGAGTTTGAGAGAAGGAAGGAAAATAAATAAAAGGGTGACAATAATTAAAGATAAATAAAAAGTACCAATAATTTATATAAAAGGAAAATTTACATGCACCCCCCCCACGCTTGTCCTTATTACATTCACCCCCGCTTCGCTTATTAAAATAAACCCATCCAACCTAACACCGTGAGTGAGGTGTTAGTTTTAAAATGGAAAAGATTTTTTACCTTTTTATATCTTGAACTAGAACATCCTAAATCTAAAGACCATTTTCCCCTTTATTATATCTTCAACCCTAAAATCCCTAAATCCCTAAATCCTATTCTTCCATGTCTCACGTGATCGTCCATGTCTCTTGCTCTTCGATTTACAACTTTTCAATCCTTCTTCATGCAAATAAACTTGTTACCCGCTGTTACAGCTTGAAGCCCAACAAACTAAGGGTGTCAATCGTTTCAGCTTTTGGTTATTCGTTTGTTTTTGGTTCGTTCCAAATGATGATATGGAACAATCAACCGAAAACCCACTGCTCAGATGTAGATACTCAAACCGATTCTTTTGGCTCGGTCGATTTCGATTCTAAATGGGTTCTGATATGCGCTTTAATTCGGTTTATCCCCCGCTTTAATTCGCTATGAAAACGGTTCCACTTTTAAACCATGACTATGATGGACCAAAGGCCATAATGGCTCAAGTTATGGGCCTTATGGCCATTGCTAACTTCAAAATTATCTTAGCTTGTAAAGATGTGATGATAAATTGTAAAAAACACTTACACAAAAAAAAAAAAGAACTTGCAAAAAACACTCTTAAATGATAAGAGCAATTCGTGAAATTTTGGGTTTCGAACCGATATGGGCCCCCCCAAAACCCAAAAACCAAGCCAAACCGAATAGCATACTCACGATTCAAACCAATTTGAACCAATAAATTTGGTTCAGTTTTGATCCTTTTAAATTTTGGGCCTCGGTTTCGATTTTGGTTTTGGGGGCCGATTTGAAATTGACACTTTACAACAAACCCACTAACTATTTGGGTTAGTTAGTGGATGGATTTACTTCCTAATCCAGCTTATCCAAAACCAATCCAAGTTCTTACATAGTTGGCTATAATAAAAGAGAAAGTTTAAATTTAAAATCAGATTAATGGTAAAGAGGATGTGAGGGTTGTCCAGTTCCCCGAGATAAAATCACTAGAGATTGGGTTCTCTTCTCATTTTAGATTTTTTTTTTTTTTGCTTTTCACTTTCAATACCGATTGATTGGAGAGTCTATTGAAGCAATATATATATATATATATATATATATGTTTTCCGAGAACTGAAGTTCTTGAGTTCTCTCCTCCACTTCATAGGATTTTTCTTTATTTCCCTCTTTTTTAAATTTTCCCCCCAAAGGGGATGGGTTTCAGCTTTGTTCTTCCGTTATGATTTTTGATGTAATTGGAGAGAGGAGAAAGGAAAGAGAGGTTGATGAAGCTTGAAAGAGAAAGGGTGATCTATTTTTATCATCAATGGCGGGAGGAGGTTTTTGACCTCAGGGTTGCAAAGAGGGCTCACCCTATGAGTATTTCACAAATAATTTTATTTTCCCGTCATTCCGCTTGAGGTTCACTTTTGGATATGATCTTGGTTTTTTTGGTAATTTTCTCTCTTCAAAATATCATTTGTTCTTGATACACCCAAATTAGTCACCCCGGAGACAAGGGCACATGGCATCCCAGAAGGGACATATGGCCCCCAAAATGAGGGATATCCACCAGGGCCAGACCCCGGGGCCCCCTCAACCGAGAGAGGCATGGAAGGACTCTAACGACGAAGAAGGAGGAGGAGATACCCCAATAGGGAAGAATCCCCATAAGGTAGGGAAGACGACCCCAAAGAGGGACTCAGAAGGGGCAACCCATAAAAAGGGAAACCCCTAAAAGACAGGGGGTAAGTATACACTCACACCATTACTCCTGAAAAATTGTTCGGTTGGTCTCTAACTTGGGCATCGGAGGACTAACCCCGGGAGACACCTCCGGCCTTTGCTTTCTGTTTGTGCAGATGGGCCCAAAATTTTTAACAGAGTTTTGAAAGAAAAAAATTGGCACCATTTTGGGGAACATATAGTAATGGTGGGGAAAACCTACAATATAAAAAAACAAGAGCAGCACAGTATGAATATGAATGAGGGGGAATTTTGAATCTCTCCCCGGGGGGCGCCAAGAAGAAGGGGAAAATGATGATCTCGAAGGGTCTATGAGGGATAAAACCGATCCAACTTTAAAAAAAGGGAGAGACAAGAACCCTCCCCCCCTCCTAGAGAGTAGGGTTATGTGACTAGGGGGGCTTTGACGCCTTCGGGGAGAAGTATGACCGAATGGCCGAGATAATGAAGGAGATCTCCAAGGCCCCTCTTAAAAGACCGTGGGGCGAGGCTCCCATGTTCAGCCGTAACTAGTTCAAGACGAGGACTAAAGTAGCTCGGGTCGATAAGGTCCGGAAAACTTGAAATCAAAGCCACAAGGGAAAGCCCCGCACTCAAAGAAAGGACGGACGCCATGTGGGTGGGAAATGAAAAACCCTCCCAGGAGAGCAAGATATGAAGACCGGGGGTTTTAAGTGATGATCCTAGCCCCAAGGATGAAACCAA
>JAJSZK010000506.1:0-12448 GCA_022985045.1 Macadamia tetraphylla | reverse complement strand
CGCTGGCCTTTTTGGGAGGCATTTGTTTGGCATTCATATAACTATATCTAATCTATTCATGTCATCATGAATATGCTATATAGATTAGTCATTCCACACTTTGATGTGCATATATGCTATGTTTATTTTCAACAAATTGAATGAGGTGTTATATTGAATGTGACATCATGTTGCATAATGCATTGATAGACTAGATGTTGGTCGGTTTGGGAAAACGAATCAGGCCCGGGTATGGGACAGGGAGGCACGCCGAACATATAGAGCATGCGGTATTAGGATTCTCACTACCCCGCAAAACCCCCCTTCCAAACGGGGGTTTAAAAGGGGGTTGCCATTTGGGGGAAGGGGCCCATTGTCGGACACGGCGTTGGGCATTACCCCCGGGAGTCATGTAGGACAATGGCAACCCCGTGGTATTTCAAGAGGGCCAATCGATCGCTTTTAAATTGCCGGAGTCGCTGCCATTTAATTTATTTACTTTTCCTGAGAGCCGGGGACGGCATTGTCTTTTTTTTCCGAGTACTCAGGGGGGCCTTTCCAACAAAGACTTTTGGGCATCGGAGGGAGTTCGCTCGCACTGAGTATACGCCACTGGGGTTGTAGTAGCACTAAACCAAAGACTTAGTAAATTAGGTGTATGTGATTTAAAATGACGCATGGCATGTAGTGCATATGATGTGTTGTGATGTGGACTGTTGTGTGGTCCCCCTTTCTACTTGCCGAGCTAGTGAGCTCATTCCACGGTACCCCCCCTTTTAGATGATTTTGCAGTCATGCATCCGAGGAGATGGGGTGGGTCCCAAAAGTTTCCCGAGGAGGACCGTGGCCCCGGGGAGTTTGAGCACGGGAAAAAGGGGGGAGAGGTCCCCCGAGACTCCGAGGCGAGCTGAGCCCATTTTGAGACCGAGCCGAGGGGTACTCATGATTTTGATGAATTTCCCAAAATACTTGATATTTGAACTTCATTTTTTTGTTATATTATGCCTTCGCCCAAATGTATGTAATTATTGTATCACCAATTGGGTATCAAGTATATGGAAATTATTTACGTGTAAAACTTAGTCTTCCGCGATCCGATGAATTGATGTTAGTGTATGTATGTCAGGGTGGAATACAAGATTCGATGATCTCGGCAGTATGGGTTAACTGGTGTTAACCGGCCACCATCTGTTCAGCAGAACGGTGTGACAAACGGTGGTATCTGAGCGTGATGCTCGCTCCACTCAAGATACCATTAGAATCCAGAGATTCTATAATAGGAAAATGGGTTGGGTAAAGATAAAAGCTTTAAAGATTTAAAAGTCAAAGAAAGAAAGTAAAAAAATGAGGTTATGTTATAAGATTGCATTCATGGCATGCGGAGTGTAGGTAAAAGGTAATTAGGTTGGTACTATAACCTATAAAGTACTATTTTGACAATTTCGAAAGATAACTACGTAAAATGGGATTTCTAAAATTTTACAAAAAACCCGATAAACAATGATAATAATATAACCAAGGCATGATAGAAAATTACATCACCACAAAACCAAAAGTATTCACATATGAAAACACCACAACAATCCATTATCCAAAGATATTTTATTCCATAAATGAAATCAAGTTACATTGCAATTACAAGGAAAGAGATAAATAAATACACAATGTCTACAAAAAGAGAGAAAATGGATAAACATAGTGTGGGCGAGCCAATCCTCACCGGTCGCCGCCATCGGCCGATGATCACCACGTCACGGGGGCCCCGGAGTTGACGGAAGTGGTGATCATAGTAATCGAATCTCGCTCACCACCCGAACATCCCCCCGGGCCCGGGCCATAGTCGCCGAGATAGGGGTGGCCCCGGTGCCCAAGCCCCGACCCACCCACAAGGAACCCTCCAAGGTGGTCCGCCTGAGGAAATCTGGGCCCACCGCCAAGATCTCAACTCGCCATCCTGTAAGGCCCGCATGGAGGCCGCCTGCCTCATAGTCGAGTCACCACTCCCTGTGGTGGGGCTCCATATGGTGGGGGGTGCAGCTGGAAGAACTAGGACCCGGGCCCTCGACCTCGAGGCACCTCCTCGTGGATGCCGCCACCCATCGATCCTCCTCCTCGCCCCGAGGAACGTAGTCCTCATCCTCCCCACCGACTCCTCCTCCATGGGGACATCCACCATAGGGGCAGCCCTCCTACCCCTACCTCCGAGCTCCCGATCTAGGAGGTGAATCCATGAGGGTATGGAGACCCATCTTCAAGAGGTTGCTCCGATCGAACCTATCACCGGAGTCTTCCCCCCTCTCCGCCAGATTCACCTCAAGAACTCAAGATCCCGTGAGGATCCCGGTAGGGAATCTCCCCTCCGGGTGGGGAAACATGGTGCTCCATCGCCTCGAGGATGATATAGGAAGGCACAAGTGCTCCCCCTCCCTCTCGCGATCGTGGGAAAATACAAAATGCTATGAACCCCCCATGAAACCTACTCGTTCCGGGACCCCTTCGGGAGCAGTTGAATCGATCAACCGGCTAAGAGACGGACCTCGTGGAAGAAAGATGTCTCGATCAGTCATTGCCCCCCAGATGGTCTCAAATGAAGTCCGTGTTTCCATGCTCATGAACGGTCCCCGAGGCCTACTCCTGGGGGATCAGAGTATCGGTGTCCCCCGATATACCCAATATGCTGGCTAAGGTGCCTACCGTCACCGGATATCCACCCCTTCACTAAGCCGAGGGTAAATTTTCTGCATCGACACGATACCTGGTTGCAATAAAATCGACGGACAAGCTGTCAGAGACGGCCGGTCCCCCTGAAGAATAGTGTCCCCCCAATGCCGAGAACCTCTCCAGCCGGGCCTTGTGGAAGTCCTCGATACCACGGTTTTTTTCCATCAACACCGCCCTTCAGAAGTTAGGCCCAGCGGCCCTGACTAGTGAAGTGCCCCTCATCATAGTCCCCAAGGGTCGACCGAAATGTGTAGGTCTTCCCGGCGAGGAGCTGAGTCGGTCTCCGGACTTTTCCGCTTAGAAGCGGTGGTCTTTGTCAACACCGAGGAAGATGGTCCTCCCGGGCGTGAAGACATCCCGAAATAAGAAAGTGAAGTGGGTTAGTTGAAAGGAAAGACAAAGAGATTAAAAAGGGGGAAAACCAAAACCCAACCCCGCAAAATGGGAACGGGAACGATCTAGGAAGGATAGAAAACTTATGACATGAAACATGGTGATGGCAACGCATGGAAACGTGTCAAAACAAAGAAGGACAGCAAAAGCAAAGAGTATAATTAAATGAGGAAAATTTAAGTCCATGGTGCAAATTAATAAAATGGAGAGCAACCGAAACCATAGGACTAAGACGAGATGACGAGAAACGGGGTGATGGAAATGCAAGAACATGCCCCAAATAGACTATAGAGTTCTATAAATACAAGTATGAATGAAAATCAAGGAAATCAATACCAAAAATAGGAATTTTCATGGGAAAACCTAGGAATTCCAAGCATAATGGTTGATTCCTGAAATCTAAGGCATATTAAGCATAAAACAAGTGGAATGTACTACAAAGGAATCACCAATTTGAGGAAAGGATCAATAATGTAGGAAATCCCCAAATTTGGGAACCTAGGGCACAAATTGGGGGTTTTTCCCCAAATGAAGAAATAAATACCTATAAACTACGAATGAGCACAGTGGAATCATCATAAACACATGGAACGACTATACTATGGTGAAAAATAGAGAAAGAAAGTCTAGAAAGTAAATCCTATTCAAGCATTTCACCCAAATTGAAATTCTGGAAAAAAGAGAAGAAGAGGAACTTACTTGGGTGAAGACGAGTTGACTCTTCACTAAAGCGCCGTGTGGATGAGTGGAACCGCGAGTAGGAGCGCCGAGTAGACTCCCAAAATCGTCCAAGAGGAAAAGGAAGAAAGAGAGGGGAGAGAGTGAGAGTGACAGACAAAACAGGGCCTTTCTGGCCCTGTTCGTGTTTTATCACGGCGTGCCCGGGCGGTCGATCGGCGGTCCCTACGGCCGTGGCACCCGCCGGTTTGGGTTTGGGGACCATGGGTCAGATCAAGTGGTCCCACCACGTTCATCCCACTCGTTTGGCATGAAGGAAAAATTTTTAAAATTTTGAAAATTTTCCTTCTTTGTCTTTTCCTTCTCTTTTCCTATTATGAATGCATTGGTTCTATGGTGGATAATAATCCTATGATCAATATGCTATGATCAAGTGGGACCATTAGCATGTATGTTGTGAACTTTGCTCGATCTTGGGAAATTGAGCTATGATAAATTACAGGCTATCATACACTACAACACCTCACATAATGGCATATGATTGTGTGCCTAAATCAGTTTATGGTGTTTAACCAATATGGTGTGTGATACGCCCGGGTACAAGGATACGATGGTACGATTAGATCCGTAGTAATGCCCGAGGCCCCTCAGGGGTCCCTCATCGGGTCGGTCGACCACAAACCCTGTGGGGCCCGCTCAGGGGCATACCACCTCCACTACTCCGCAGAGACCCATGGTCGGTGGGGCACATGGGGACCCACCTATGACTGCACTCCCGACCCTCCACCGTCATTACACCGAGATGTTGCTAAAATAATTCAAAGATCCCAACAAGCTTTCCAACAAGAAATGCTTCAAAGAATAAAGAAGCATTTATGATCGCTATCCAAGAATCAGCTTGATTCTTTCTCAACCGGGTCAACTCTCCCTGCACTCACTCCGCAGACCCACCGAGGGTCGGGAACGGGACCACAAGTGGGTACACCTCCAATCCCACCATTCGGTATTCCTCAACATGGGATGCCTCATCCATACTCCTACCACCCCCGCCTATGCTCCTAACTCTTCCGCCAAGTAATACGTCAAGGGTAGTGGAGTCGCTCAAGAGGAACTTACCACCGTATTCTCAAAGGGGGGGAGGATCCTCAGAACCGGATCAATGGGTCCAAGAATTGGAGAAGATATTTGAGGTGCGGAGTGCACGGATCCCCTGTAAGCTCATTTGTGCCGGGTTACAACTCAAGAAAGAGGCAAATTCTTGGTGGCAAGCTTCCAAGCCTATATTGATGGTGCTCATCCAACCTACTTGGGAGCAGTTTTAAGGAATTGTTCTTGGATAACCATTATCCGCAGCCAGTAGATCTAAGGAGACCGAGTTCATGGCCTTAACTCAAGGAGGTAAGACTGCCCTTTAATACCAACAAGAAGCTCGAGAGTTTGTTCCATTTTGCCCCAAGGCATATGCTAACAAATCAAGAGAAGGCAAAGAAGGTTCCTAAAAGGCCTAAAAGCATCGATCGGTTCAGGCTTGAAGTCTTGATTTGACCGAATATGGCCGATTTGTAAGGCCAAACCATGGAAGATAAGCAAAGGGTGAATACCCTCCCCCCGGATCTGGAAGAGATCAACCATTCCCAGATGGGGGAAATTCTCCAAGGCATACCGTGGATCATATAGTTCGGGACCTATGTATAGGCAGCCCTATAGGCCATCCGCTATCCTCCTAGGCTGCTTGGTGGTCTGGTTCACCTCTGCTCGCCAACACTAGTGTGGCTCCTACTCCAAGGCCACCTCGACCTTCATCTCGCATCGGGTCAAGTGAGGGCCCCGCCCGCCCGACGCCTCAGATTCTTGCTTCAACCGCCATTCCTATGGGCATTATGCGAAAGACTGCGGTCCCGACCAGCCTTGCCTCCAACCAGCCTCCTCCCCATCAATTCCCTTACCTCGAGGCAATCAACCGCAGGAAGGATGTATGCCCTATCGCCGAGGAAGTCGAGGCTAGTACGTGTTGTAGGTACATTTTAAATTAAGAAGTTCATTATGGTTAATATTGATGACTCGCTGAAATTATATACATCGGTATATTAGGTATCCTACCCATATCGGGCATACCAGCCTATGTTTTATTTGACTCAGAGCTACTCATTCATTCGCATCTAAGAGATTTGTAGGAAGCTTGGGATGTCCCCCGTGATCCTAGACTGTGGAATGATTGTTAGTATGCCTACCGGGTAAAATTGCACATTGAAGGAAGTGTATGGACCATGCCCGTAGAGATTAGTGGAAGAACTTTGATGCACAACTCATTAAGTTCAATATGAATTTTGATGTTATATTGGGTATGGATTGGTTGTCGGCTCATCGAGCTAACGTGATCTCGGCGGAAAGACTGATTAAGGTAATGCATAACGAAGGGAAAGAGGGTATACCGAGGCATACATAAAAAGGGTGAAGAAGGTTCTTGTCTCCGCCTTTTCTGTAAAGTTGCTAGAAAGTGGATGTCGGTTTCATAGCCCTCGTGACTATGTTGATGCAAGAGTTACACCGCTAGAAGAAGTAAAGGTGGTCAAAGAGTTTCGATGTTTTTTCCGATGATCCGATGCATTTACCACCGACAGGGAGTTGGTTTGCCATAGACTTGACTCGGGCAGCTCCGTATCTAAGGCTCCATATAGGATGGCACCAGCTGAATTGAAGGAGTTGCGTATGCGCTAGTGAACTATTAGAAAAAGGGGGTTTTTTCGCCAAGTGTTTCACCTTGGGGTGCCCTGTTGTTTGTCAAGAATAAGGATGGTAGTTTGATGTGCATAGATTACGGAGTTGAATAAGTCGACCATTAAGAACCGGGATCCATTGCCACGCATTGATGATTTATTTGATCGCTTGGGAGCCGTAGTATTTTCAAAGATAGACCTTTGATCCGCTATTATCACTCAAGATAAAGAGTAGTGATATACCCAAAACAGCATTTAGGACTGACACGGCCATTATGAGTTCCTAGTGTTGTCCTTCGGTTAACCAATGCACCGGCAAAGTGTTTATGGATCTAATGAATCGAGTATTTCGGATGTGCTCGACAAATGGGTAATTGTTTTTATTGATGATTTTTTGATCTACTCCAAGACCGAAGAGGAGCACACTCAACACTTGAGAATGGTGTTACAGAGGTTGAGAGATCAACAACCTGTTTGCCAAGTACGCAAGTGTGAATTTTGGCTTGAACAAGTTGGATTCCGGGGCACGAGTGTCTAAAGTCGAATCAAGTAGATCCTGCTAAGGTAAAGCAAGAGTGGAATGGGAAAGTCCCAAGAATGTTACCAAATTAGAAGCTTCTTGGGTTTGGCTGGATATTACCGGCGTTTCATCGAGAATTTTGCTCGGATCTCAAGACCAATGACCAAGTTGACGAAAAAGGTGTGAAATTCGATCAAGGGGAGGAATGTGAGAAGAGCTTCCAAGAATTGAAAGAGAAGTTGGTGACCCTTCGGCCGACTATTCTCAAGGCATGTGGAATGATGCTTATACCGATGCTTCCAAAGTTGGTTTGGGTTGTGTTCTCATGCAACGCGAAAGGTAACAGCGTATGCATCCCGACAACTAAAGGAGTATGAGAAGAACTACCCCACTCATGACTTGGAACTAGCGCAGCATTTTTGCCCTTAAGATCCGGCGACATTATTTGTATGGGGAGAAGTGTGAGATATACAAGGACCACAAGAGCCTCAAATACTTCTTCACCCGTAAAGATTTGAATATGAGATGAGAAGATGGCTTGAACTCATGAAGGATTATGACTGATATTCAGATCATCCCGCAAGGCTAATGTAGTGGCGGATGCATTGAGTCGAAGACACAGATTGTGTCGCCTCATACTTAGCAACAACTCACCACTTGTGCAAGAGGCGATGCTAATGGATGAAGCCCTTTGTATGAAGGGCAACCTTAGAGCTTGAACCTCAACCGAAAACCTTAAGTGGTTGACGGTATCCTTATCGGCTCTACAGCATCCGCAATTAGGCAAGAGGTGATAATGAAGCAACCTTTGATCCTGAATTGCAGCGGATCGTAGTTAAGGTTCAAGACCAAACAATGAACGACCAGATTTTACTTTAGCCGTGATGGGCATTGATGTTCCGAGAGATTGTGTACCCGATGATTTGATATACAAGATAAGATAGTGAAAGAAGCACATAGCTCCTGTACTCACTCCACCCGGAAGTACCAAATGTACAAAGACCTCAAACAGAGTTACTGTACAAGCATGAAAGTTACCATAGCTTTATATGTGGCTACTTGTCTTACCCGCCTAAGGTGAAAGCCGAGAGGCATCGACCTTATGGTACTCTTCACCACTCCCCACTGTAATGGAAGTGGAAAGGATAACAATGGACTTCGCCACGACTACCAAGTACACCTAAGGGAATGGATGCGATATGGGTGATTGTGGACCGCTTACTAAGACCGCTCATTTCATTCCTATCAAGACCAAGTTCTCCATGCCCAAACTAGCACAACTTTACATGGATAACATAGTGCGCTTACATGGAGTGCCATGAGCATTGTTTCAGATAGGGACCCAAGGTTCACTTCAGATTTTGAAAAACTTAATCGCCTTGGGATCACAAATGAATTTGAGTCAGCTTTTCACCCATGCATTTGACGGTCACCGGAGCGAACCATACAGAATTAGAAGACATGCTCGAGCATGTGCAATGGAGATGAGTGGCGCTTGGGAAGAATATATACCTCTTATGGAGTTTGCATATAACAAAGCTACTAAGCTACAATTGGGATGGCTCCATATGAGGCGTTATATGGCGAAAGTGCGAACTCCTTTGTATTGGGATGAGGTAGGTGAACGTTAATGTTAGGACCCGAGATGATCCAAATGACTTGTGACAAGGTCAACGTTATTAGAGAACGGATTAAAGCACATTCCGCTAAAAGAGCTATCGGACACCCGCAGGAAGGAGATTGAATTTCAGCCAGAGAAAAGGTATTTTCAAGATCTCTCCTACTAAAAGTTTGCAAAGGTTTCAGAAAGGGAAGTTGAGCCCAAGATACATGGGACCATTTGAGATCTTGTCCCGGTTGGCTCAAGAGCTCACATGCTTGCTCGCCACCTTCGCTTGGAAATGTTCACAATGTATTCCATGTATCCATGTCAAGAAGTATGTGCATGATCCATCTCATGTACTACCCGTGGAACCAGAGTACCTAGAATCTGATATGACCTACAAAGAACACCAATTGAGATTTTGGACCGAAGGTGAAAACCCTTCAGAACCGCCTATTTCCTATGTAAAGGTGCGATGGGTCGATCATTCATTTGAAGAAGCATCTTGGGAGGTAGAAGAAGAAATGCGAGCCAAGTACCTCATCTTTTGATCAACAGTACGCAATTTCGAGGACTAAATTTTTCGTAAGGGTAATGTAATATCCCGCTTCTTAAACCCGGTCCGATTTCGCGTTGAACTGGTTTAACTATGCAGAACCGAGCCAGAGGATATTAGAGCGGTTCCTTATGGGTTATGATGGCACGGGTGACCTTAACACCGGCTGGCCCGACAAGTCCGAGCCGTGCTTAAGAGACGGAGTGCCCAAACTGGTAAGTGCACCTACCATAAGGCTATGTACGGATAAAACAGTATTATATCTGTATTTTAAGATATATACGAGGCTACAATGTATGCCGGGTGGGGTTTGAGCCGAGGTCCCGAGCCGTAAAAATCCCAAGTTTTGACTCTCGGTGGTATGACAGTGGGTACACCCACCCACCGAGTGACTCCATCCGACACTATTCACTTAAGTAGGAATAGTATATAAAGCTTTATGACTTCTTTTCTTTCCATTTATTACCCTCGACGCTTGGTGAGAAAAGTAAAGAGGAGAGAGAAAAGAAAGGGAGAAGAAAGGAAGAGGAAGAAGGGAAGGATTTCAGTGGCGCCGAAGCTCGATCTTGCCATTCCGGTGCCGGGAGAGTAATCTTCAACTCGAGATCTACATTTGGAGGTAAGAAAAGTTGGGTTTTATGAACATTAACCATACCCACGCTTTAAACCCTTGATTCGAGTATGGTTCCTTAAGATCTTGTAAACACCCTTTGAAATGATGAATCTAAGGTTTAATAGATGATTTATGTGTTGATCTTGAAGGATTTGAAGAGATATTGACAAGGTAGAAGGAGCATTGTGAGTTGAAGTGATTTGGAGGGTTTGAAGTCATTCTTGAGCAAAGAAGGTAAGATGGTTCCCTCACTTGAATCTAACTTAGATCTAAGCTAGAACCATCCTATAGGACTTTAAATGTGTGAAGAATGGGTTGAGAAAAGCCCTATTTGGGTCCCCAAGGAATGGAGGAAGTTGAGAAGAAACTGGTTTTTCCCTAAAACCGGCGAGGCAACCGCGGTACCTACCACCGAGACACCCACCGAGAGGACCAGGGGTTCTGCCAAACCGGGGTAAAACTGGGGTCCTACCCACCGTCCAAAACCGTGGTAAATCATGGTCCCACGCCGTCCAAAATCAAGGGTAGGACCGTGGGTAGACAACCCACCGAGTGACCCACCCGAGTGGCCGTAATGTGATTCTTAGGTCCGATCGAGCCCAAATCGGACGTGGACCTTCTTCGACGTTCTAAACACGATTTTGACGTCGGATTTCATTAATTTTGATTCTAAAATGGTGAAGTACTAACCCCGCTCAATTTTGTTAGGTTCACCAAAGCCTTCCCGATTCGCTCCGGATCTCACCCGTACCGAGCGGGACTCCTTGTACGCTACAGGTAAGTGGAGAGAGGACGTTTGGCCTTGTTGGAGGCATTTGTTTGGCATTCATATAACTATATCTAATCTATTCATGTCATCATGAATATGCTATATAGATTAGTCATTCCACACTTTGATGTGCATATATGCTATGTTTACTTTTCAACTGCAAATTGAATGAGGTGTTATATATTGAATGTGGACATCATGTTGCATAATGCATTGATAGACTAGATGCCGTGGTCGGCTTGGAAACGAATGCATTGGTGGCCCGTGGTATGGGACACGGAGGCACTATGCACAGATTACATATAGGAGCATGCGTATTAGGATTCTCACTATCCTGCTAAGACCCTTCCCAACAGGGGTTAAGGTGTTGGGTTGCCATTTGGGGGAAGCAGGGTCGCGTTGTCTGGACACGTGGCGGTTAGGCATTACGCCATGAGTCATGTAGACAATCGGCAACCCCGTGGTATTTCAAGAGGGCCAATCGATTGCTTTTAAATTGTCGAGTCAAGACTGCCATTTAATTTATTTACATTTCGCTGAGAGCCGTGGACGGCATTGTCTTTATTTTTCCGAGTACTCACGGTGGGCCTTCCAACAGCCCTATGGGCGATCAAGGAGGGAGTTCATGGCTCGCACTGAGTATACGCGACCGTGGTTGTAGTAGCACTAAAACCAAAGACTTAGTAATGTTGATTAGGTGTATGTGATTTAAAATGACTTGCATGGCATGTAGTGCATATGATGTGTTGTGATGTGTGGATCTGTGTGTGGTCCACCTCTCTACTTGCCGAGCTAGTGAGCTCATTCCACGGTACACCCCCTTTTTAGATGATTTTGGTGTCATGCATCCGAGGAGATGGGGTGGGTCCCACAATGAGTTTCGAGGAGGACTGTGGACCTCGAGGAGTTTGAGCACGCAGATCACAAGTGGAGAGATGTGTCATGAGAGTTAGCTTCTGAGGCCGAGCTGAGCCCACTTGAGACCGAGCCGAGTGGTACCTTGATGATTTTGATGAATTCTGATATACTTGATATTTGAACTTCATTCTTTTTGTGTATATATTATGCCTTCGGGCCCAAATGTATGTAATTATTGTATCACCAATTGGGTATCAAGTATATGGGAATTATTTATAGGTAAAACTTAGTCTTCCGCTGATCTGATGAATTGATGTTAGTGTATGTATTGTGGTGGAATACAGATTCGATGATCTCGCGGTATGGGTTAACGTGTTAACCGGTCACCGCTCCTTCAGCAGAACGGTGTGACATATCATGAGCTGATTTTTACTTGAAATGTATGGAGTCTCGATTATCTTAGCTTGAACCTTTTCCCGCACAAAATGACAATCAACTTCTATGTGCTTTGTTCTTTCATGAAAGACTGGGTTGGAAGCGATGTGTATGGCCGCTTGATTATCACAAAATAACTTCATAGGTTTTTGAGCACCGTCTAGACCAAGCTCTTGAATTAAAAGACGAATCAAACCAGTTCACTAGCGGTGGATGCCATTGCTCTATATTCGCTTCAGACTTGAGCGAAGCTACCACACCGCTTTTTACTTTTCCAAGTAACAAGATTGCCTCCAACAAATGTACAAAACCAGTGGTCGATCTTCTATCCATAGGACACCTCCCACTGCATCAACATACCCAATAATTTCAAGATGTCCATTTTCTTTCATCCATATTCCTCGCCAGACATGATTTCAAATATCGTAAGATGCCATCAACAAGATCCATATGTCCTCAAGGAGAGTGCATAAATTGACTTGCATAGCTCACAAGATATGTAATATCGTTCGGTAATAGTTAGGTAAATTAACCGACCTAAGCCTTTGAAACGACCACTATCAGAGAGGGGTATCTTTGTTGTCAAATTTGCTATTGTAATTCATG
>JAJSZK010000505.1:0-12322 GCA_022985045.1 Macadamia tetraphylla | reverse complement strand
ACTTATAAGAAGGTTGTAGGATTTCTATTAGTGTACATCTTGATATGAAATAGTTGAGTCAGGGACAGTTTAGAACAAATATGTTCTTCAAATTATCTTTCGGATGGACCAATATAAGAAATAAGTAAGAGAGAGTGGTAAGTATAGACAGAGTATTATAACATAGGAATTGGGCTCCTAGCATAATAGAACAAATATTCTTACCCTTAGATGAGCGAAGTACATATCATACACTTAAAGTCTACCAATGATGTTGTAATACCTTAAACTGGAAGCAACTGACCCTAGTGTTATAGCCTAGTTGGCATAAAAAGGTAGGCAACTCTGCCATGGATCCTTATGTATAGTAGTGGGAGAGGGAATTTGGAAAATTCATGGGTTAAGGAAGGAGCATAAAAATAGCCAAAAATAAGTGGAACCAGTCCTTTAATGGGTGGATTCAAGAACCCAAAGGTTAGGACAGCTAGTGGTATAAGAATACATACACTAGCAAGATACCCTACTACCAACTAACCAGTCGGTTCGACTAGCAGAATGTAGGAAAAATTAAAATTTTTTATTGGGACCCACATGCCAACACCCACAGGCATCGCACTTACCCAACATGTAGAGGTCATCATGCTGACCAAATCTAACTTAATAAGTCAATATTTTATGGGGTTTATTGATGGGAATTAAATTTTATATAATTTATATTTTAGAAGTAGTTTTTAGAATTAATTTTGTAGTTGGACTGGTTCAGCCGAACAAGCCTTAAGGACCGTTAGGGCTGAACCTTAAAAGCCTAAAACCGCCACTGTTATTCCATTATTCTCAGATACTATGGTGGAACAAAGAAGGGAGAAGAAGGAGAGGGGGTTGGTTGACATGGATCAGGCTACACATGGACTCAACTGCTGCCCCTATTGTCCGCGCACCTTTATCTGCCATCGTTGGTTGTTGGACCCTAGTGGCTGCCCATATTGCTACTGGTTCCGCCAAACGGGCCCTAATGACCCTTAGGGTTAAACCTTATAAGCCCAAAACTACCTCTCGTTATTCCATTATTCTACTATATACTACGGTGGAACAGTAAGAAGAAGAAGGAGAGGGGGTTGTTGAACATGGATTGCGGCCGCAACACCTATTGCTACGCTGCACCTTCATCTCCTGTGGTTGTTGGACCGCATGCTGCCCCTATTGCTACTGCCACACCTTCATCTCTGTTGTTGGTTGTTGGGCAAGCAAATGCTAAATGATGATGCTTTTGCTGCTACATAAGGCTGCTACGATACAAGCTATAAGGAAGGAAATTATTGTACCGTAGGTGGTTGCTACCCATCTTTAGAATTTAGCTGTTATCTTACTACTAATCATGACCGAGGATAGTAATTCACGAATGGAGCTTGGCAAAGCTGCTGTCCAAAAGTTTAGATGTTGCTAGGACTGAAATTGCTACAAACTAAAGTTGATTCAAGTTGGAAGATTGCTACCACCGCTGTACATAGAGTTGATGCGCTCACCTAGGTTGGGCTGTTAGAACCTTCATTTTTCCAGACGATACTTAATAAGAAAAATTTGCCACCCTATATGCTGCATGCTTTCATTAAGTAGGAATAAAACTGGTTAGGGTTTCAACATGCAGCACCCAAAATTTGGGAATTTGGGATCACATGTAAAAGAATTAGGTTACATAAAGTAGAAAGAAGCATACTGGTTAGGAATTCAGTAAATTTTCAAATAAAATTTAGTTCCTATATACTTATTTTGTACTAAGTGGAAGAATTCCTAAATTTAGTAGGAGTTTAGGTTTTAACTTAGCATTTACTCATCTCTCGAGAACTCCAATTGGGTGGAATTTTAGCATGCATGGTAGTAAATTAGTAATCAATGTTGGGATTAGTAAATTTAGTTAATTAGATTTGGGTTTTATGCATGCCATGAGTTTTTACCTAATTTTGTTTAAGAAATCATTTAAGAATGCTCCCAATTTGTCACGATATTTTTACTCTCCCATTCGAATGTATTGGAGCTGAAATGTGGCTCATCTATACTTTTTATAATGGTCCAGCCCAATTATGGTTGCCGCAGCTTACCACCCGCTAGAACCTCGCAAAACCATAGATAAGAAATTGGCCCGAGGGTGACCCCTGGAAGAAGGTTCATGCCTAAGAGGGTGACCCAAAAGAAGGCTCCAATACCTAAGTCAAGATTCGATAAAATGAAAGGGAGAGTAGGCGAGCTCTAAGTGTTCTAACCGCCGCTTTAAGTCTTTTTATATCGTGGTCATTGACTCTTCCCATTGGCTGGCTAGTTGCTATCCTTCCCGATGTGGAGTTGTGAGCTTTAATGGAGTAATCACCATCCGAGTGAAGTGGCAGATCTCATATATGACAAGTACACTAATAGCTTAAAAGAGCTACAAATTATATGAAAAGTACTCAATAACTTAAAAATGTGCATATGATAAGTACACTCAATAACTTAAAAGAGTTACAAATTATATGAAAAGTACTCAAGAATTAAAAGATGTGCAAATTATATGACAAGTAATTCAAAGAACTTAAGAAGGTCTAGAAATAATACTTATAAGAATGTTGTAGGATTTGTATCCAACTTGATACCCACCAAATTGCACATCATCCAAAGCCAATTTTCCTTACCATATGCATATCTTTCTTTACCACATGTCGATAGTCATTTTAGGTCTGCCTCATCTCTTCTAGAACCTTCTCTTAACATTCGGTCACTTTTCCAAACGGGGCATCTATAAGTCTCCAAGAGAAGGGAAAAGATGAGGGTGTCCCACTCTCTCTCTCTCTCTTTTCTTCTTTTTTCAAAATCTGTAGCCTTGTGAGAGGCTGCCAACATACCCTCTTCTCTTTTATTTCCCAAGCTCTTCCTAATTCAGTAAGGGATAAAATCTTTAAGGGCCAATCAGCTTTCTCCAAAAGTGTTGCCCATATGCTGCCTTGATTATACAATTTGTCCCCTTGATTAGATAATTTGTCCCCCCTTGATTTGAGTCTTATAAGGAAGGAAAAGATGATAATCAACTTACCCCCCTGATTAGACAATTTGTCCCCCTTGTTTTGAATCACATAAGGAAGGGGAAAAATACATCACTAAGTTAGTATAAATAAAATGATAGTAATCTAGGTGTCAAATCATAATTGTGAATTTGAACAATTAGCATAACAGGTAAGGGGTTTGAAAATCAACCATAAATGTATAAACCAAATAAGGAAATAATGTGAGGTGGGGAGATAAAATACAATATTTAATATGGTTTATAATAGCCAAGTAATGGTAAGGCAAATTAAGAGTTTCTATAAGTGACCGATAACCAAAAAGGCAGTTATGCATCACCACATAGTTACCATAAAAGGTATTAGTCTAAAAAGGAATTTTGCAATTCAAAACATTCAAAAGTTACCAAAACTAGAGTGGTGATAAGTCCAAAGAATCTTGGACTTTGGCCAACAAGTTTATATTTTGACAGCCACGCCATCAATTAAAAACATTGACTTTGACTCCCCCATCATCACCGACCATCAAAGGAAAATCTAGGGAATTACAATTCACCAATTCTATTACATGTACAATAAGTCTACATCACAATTTAAGTTCTAAGCTGGGTATCTAGCTTAGGAAAAGGAATCCTTTACATGTTGTCCCAAACCAAACTGTACAAAGGCAGAAAACAAAAAACCTGATACTATCCTAATTTTATAAACAAGATACATAATATTCCAATTCAATGTAATCAGAAACATAGTAAACGATTTCTGCCTCAGATTTAATTCAGCCCAACCCTGCATAAAGTCCAAGGTTCGCACTTATGGGTGGCTTTATACTTGGGAAATGGCTGGGCACTTGGATGATTATACATGCACACTATAAATGAGAGTAAACAATAAATAAATTATTCATCTTGGCATGCAAATTATGCTCATGCAATCCTCGAGCTGAACCACAACAAGTTCTATGCATGCAATCCAAAATTCCCACTTGCATGCATGCTTGGGAAATCTTGGCTGATTGCACATCTATGCTATCGAATTGAACAAATCGAGATGATACTCCACCTTAATTGGTGTACAAGAGGTGAGCAAGTGCAGCAACCATGGACAATTGCCTCATGCATATGCACCATCTTCTTTCCTTATCTTCTTCTCTTCTTCTCCTCTCCTCTCCGCCAATTTTATAAGGTGAGAAATGAGGAATGGGAGGATGAAACCATTTTTTTCTTTTTAACCCTTTGAGAGGCCTGCTTGGTTTGGGGCTTTTAAAAGCAACTCATTTGACCCCTTGTATGCTATGTGGGCCCACCTGATGCTTTGCATGTCGATGCTATAAGACTAGTATAAGATGCCCCATCAGCCTATGGGACTGGTTGATCCATGCATGTGAGGCAGTAGGGCTGTTGTTTGGGCTGGTTTGTGCTATATGATTGCTACTGGTTTTGGTTGTTATTTGGTCTAAATGTTCTCAGTTTTGGGTCTAGTTTGGGTTGTCCAATCTAGTCATACATTAGGTATATGCCCGCTAACTCGCACTGCATCTCGCCCCAAGTTCTATGCTCACGCCCTGAGCTTGAGGTTGTCTTTCATGGATATTCATGCTCTGGAAAGTAGCATTCATCCGAGAACAAGAAAATCAAAGTTGTTAAGCGATGTTAAGACGTAATAGTCAAAGTAGTCATTTAAAGCATCGATCCATTCAAGGAACTTGTATATAATTATCCCGCCACTAAAATAACCAAACTTCAGCTCCAATAAGATAAACAACCTCAACAAATTTTAGTTCTGATTTTCAGACTTAGATATCTAATAGGCCAAAAAATAAGCCAAGAGTAAGGCTGAATTAACACTCACGTGTAAGGAAGCTTTAGGCAAACCTGGTTACAAGGGTCTTAAAAACACAACTGGAGAAGCGGAGAAGCATTGATAGTATCTCGAACAGATCGGAATAGAGCAGTAACCAAGAACAACCCTTAGAAGAATTAGGGTCTCAACTGTGCCAAGTGGAGAAACCTGTGGCACCCTTTTGGCTGGTCGATCAGCCCCAAGTCTTGGTCGAAGGGGGCCCTAAGAGGCCTCAACAAAACCCCAAAAGGACTTGGTGAGAAGCCTTCGTTAGGGAGATCCATCCAAGATCGATGAGCTTCAAAACCTCGACTATTGGAAAAAAATTGATTCTGGTTTTAGAAGGTTCTTCTACTAATCTTCTAGCTGAATTCTGGTCTTCAAGTGAACTTAATTAGCACTCCAATCACTCTCTACAACAAGAAATTACAGAACTTTGAAGAAGGTAAGTAAGATAGATGTGAGTGGGATTGGCTATCTCAAAGTTATCTCACTTGCAGCTATCTCAGTTGTTATACTTCCTCTCTCAAGAATTTAGAGCTAGCAATTGCTTCATAAACTTCATTAATTCATTTGTGATTTGTGTTACAAGCTCTTTAAATAAAGACCCCAAACTTACTAAATAACAACTTGTTCCCAAATAGGTAACTAATCTAAAAGGAAACTAGCACATATTTGCAACCAGTTACTAACTTCTAACTTAAGAAAGAGCAACTAATAGGAACTACTAAAAAGGTAACAACCGAATTGAATTTGAACAGTCAAAACCATAAAGCAAAATCACACCCTGTTGGAATTGTAGGCCATAAGAGGAGTTTCGGACAATCAAAAACAAGGTGTTTTATGGCAACCGAGAAAGCTTTAGAAGTCTATTAACTGTAACTAACATACAGTTAAAAGGGCCATCCTTGTCGCCGATGGTTGCTGATGTGGCTAGCAAAGGTTCCAAAATATGGGGACCATGAGGCTCGGACAGCCCAATGTCAAGTGGTCTGCCTTCTTTTCCTTCGGCATCAAGTCCATGATGTGGATCTAAAAGCTCTAGGACCCAATTAATGTAAAACTAGATCACATAGGACCTAATTCCATATGTATCCGAGAGTAATGATCTCCATTTACTATGAGCCACAAAATAATAAAACCGATACATAAACTTAAAATTTAAATGCTTGAAATTTTATGAGTAATTGGTAAGGGACATACTTATTGATATTTTCAGCCAAAATAGATGTGGAGGGCTGAAAGCATCATTTGACAAATTTTCCCAAAGTTCTCGCCTTTGAGTGTTCAAATTGATGTTGATGAAGTTTCCGCTAAGTTAGAACCTATAAACCACAGACAAGAAACTGCCTTGAGGGTAACCCTGTGAAGAAGTCTCCAATGCCTAAGAGAGTATTTTGATAAAAATAGAAGGGTGAGTAAAAGTAGTTCGAGTGTTCTGCTTACCCTAAAAATCAGCTTAAGTCTTTTATATAGTGGTTGGTGGCTCTCCTTATTGGTTGACTGCTTGCTATCTTTGCCGATGTGAACTCGTGAGCTTTTGATTGAGTGATCACCATTTGAGCTGGTTACGATCTCATTTTGACAAGTACTCATAATTTTTACAAGTTAGTATTTACAAAAATTGAAGGGTGAGTAGGCAGCTCAGAGTGTTCTGAAAGCTATGATCCCCATCACCATGAGCCACAAAACAATAGAAGCTGATATATAAACTCAAATTTAAATGTATTGAAATTTTATTAGTAATTGGTAGGAGACATACCTGTTGAGATTTTCAGTTGAGACAGATGTAGAGGGCTGAAAGCATCATCCGACTAATTTTTAAAGTGCAAGACTTTAAGTTTTTGGCTAATGTTGATGAAGTTTCCCGTTCTATTAGAACCTGTAAACCACAAATAAGAATTTGGCTAGGTGGGTTACCCCGGGAAGGAGGCTGCTATGCTTAAGTCAGTATTCTGATAAAAAAGAAGGGTCAGTCGGCAAAGCTCAGAGTGTTCTGAGTGTAATAATCTCAGACGACTATAAGCCACAAAACATTATAAGCCAATACATAAACTTAAAATTTAAATACTTTGAAATTGTATGAGCAATCAGTACGAGACATACCTATTGGGTTTTCAGCCAAAACAGATGTGGAGGACTGACCGTGTCGTTGGGCTAATTTCCAAAAGACTCATCTTTAAGTGTTCTAATGTTAAAGAAGTTTCCCACCAGAAGAACCTGTAAACCATAGATAAGAAACTAGCCTGGTGACCCGAGAAGAAGGTCCGATGCCTAAGTCAAGATTCTAACAAAATTGAAGGTGAGTAGGAAGAGCTAAGAGTTTTCTCGAAAGTTATGATCCTCACGACAATGGGCCACAAAACAATAGAAGCTTATATAAACTCAAATTTAAATGCATTGAAATTTTATGAGCAATTGGTAGGAGACATACTGTCGATTTTCAATGAGATTGATGTGGAGGGTTGAATGCATCATTTGGCTAATTTTAAAGTGCAAGTCTTTATGTTTTTGGCTAATGTTGATGACGCTTTCCCGCCAGCTAGATCCTCGCAAACCAGATAAGAAATCGCCCAAAGGTGGCCCCGGAAGGAGGCTATGATGCTTATGTCAAGATTCGAAAAAAATAGAAGGGTATCTGCAAAGCTCGTAGTGTTCCGAGTGTAATGATCTCCATTTACTATGAGCCACAAAATAATAGAAGACGATAGATAAACATAAAATTTAAATGCATTGAAATTTTATGAGCAATTGGTAAGGGACATACCTATTGGTGTTTTCAGTCGAAACAGATGTGGAGGGCTGAAAGCATCATTTGACTAATTTCCAATGTTCTCATCTTTGAGTGTTCAATAATGTTGATGAAGTTTCCCACTTAGTTAGAACTCAGAAACACATATTAGAAACTCGCCTGAGGGTGACCCCGTGAAGAAGTCTCCGATGCCCAAGTCAGATTCGATAAAATAGAAGGGTGAGTAGAGAGTTCGAGTGTTCTAAGTGTCTTACCCTAAAAATCAGTTTAAGTCTTCTTTATATAGCGGTTGGTGGCTCTACTTATTGGTTGGTTGTTTGCTGTATTTGCCGATGTGAACTCGTGAGCTTTTGATTGAGTGATCACCATTTGAGCTGGGTTGGCAGATCTCATATATGACAAGTACGATCAATAACTTGAAAGGGCGGTAATTATATGAAAAGTACTCACAATTACTTAAAAGTAGTGTAAATTATATGACAAGTAATCTTGTAAGAAGGTTGTAGGATTTCTATTAGTTTACATCTTGATATGAAATAGTTGAGTCAGGGACAGTTTAGAACAAACATGTTCTTCAAATTACCTTTCGGATGGACCAATATAAGAAATAAGTAAGAGAGTGGTAAGTATAGACAGAATATTGTAACATAGGAATTGGGCTCCTAGCATAATAGAATAAATTTTCTTACCCTTAGACGAGCGAAGTACATATCATACACTTAAAGTCTACCAATGATGTTGTAATACCTTAAACTGGAAGCAACTGACCCTAGTGTTATAGCCTAGTTGGCATAAGAAGGTAGGCAACTCTGCCATGGATCCTTATGTACAGTAGAGGGAGAGAGGGAATTTGGCAAATTCATGGGTTAAGGAAGGAGCATAAAAATAGCCAAATTAAGTGGAACCAATCCTTTAATGGGTGGATTCAAGAACCCAAAGGTTAGGACAGCTAGTGGTATAAGAATGCATAAACTTGAAAGATCCCCTAATGTTAACCAACCAATGTTCGATCGCGTAATGTAGGAAAAATTAATATTTTTTATTGGGACCCATATGCCAACATCCACAGGCATCGCATTTACCCAACATGTAGAGTTCATCATGCTGACCTAATCCAAATTAATAAGTCAATATTTGGTGGGGCTTATTAAAGCTAATTAAATTTTATATAATTTATGTCTTAAAAGTAGTTTTTAGAATTAAATTTTAGATCTAATTTTGTAGTTGGATTTGTTCAGCCAAATAAGCCTTAAGGACCCTTAGGGCTGAACCTTGAAAGACCAAAACCGCCTATGTTATTCCATTCTTCTACTGTATACTATGGTGGAATAGTAAGAAGAAGAAGAAAAAGGAGAGGGTGGTGGACTGGGATTGTTGCACATAGACTGCAACTGCTGCCCCTATTGCTACTGCTGCACCTTTATCTGCTACAGCTGGTTGTTGGACTGCAACAGCTACCCATATTGCTACTGGTTCTTCAAAACGGGCCCTAACGACCCTTAGGGCTGAACCTTATAAGCTCAAAACTGCCTCTGTTGTTTTATTATTCTGCTGTATGCTATGGTAAAACAGTAAGAAGATGAAGAAGAAGAAGAAGAAGGAGAGGGGGGCTGTTAAACGTGGATTGTAGTTGCTGCCCCTATTGCAATTGGTGCTGCTGGTTGTTGGATTGTAGCTGCTGCCCCTATTGCTACTGCCGCACCTTCATTTGCTGTTGCTGGTTGTTGTTGGTACAAGCAAAGGCTAAATGATGAAGCCTCTTGCTGCTGCATAAGGTTGCTACTGACACAAGCTATAAGGAAGGAAATTATTTTATAAGAAGATAGCAAAGCTGCTGTCCCAAAGTTCAGATGTTGCTAGGACTGAAATTGCTACAAACTAAAGCTGATTCAAGCTTGGAAGATTGCTACTACCTGGCTGTACATAGAGCTGATGCTACTCACAGCTAGGTTGGGCTGTTAGAACCTTCTTTCTGCTGTACACATACTCAATAAGATAAAATTCTGCCCCCCTATATGCTGTACAGGAGTTTCATTAAGTAAGAATAAAAACCGGTTAAGGTTTCAAGCATACAGCCACCCAAAATTTGCAAATAAAAGAATTAGGTTACATAAAGTAGAAAGAAGCAAACTCGGTTAGGAATTCAGTAAATTTTGGGAACTAAAATTTAGTCCCCATATACGATTTTGTACTAAGTGGAAGAATTCCTAAATTTAATAGGAGTTTAGGGTTTTAATTTAGCATTTACCCATCTCTGAGAACTCCAATTGGGTGGAATATTAGCATGCATGGTATAAATTAGGAATTAAAGTTGGGATTAGTAAATTTAGTTAATTAGTATTGGGTATTATGCATGCCGTGAGTTCTAACCTAATTTTGTTTAAGAAATCATATAATAATGCTCCAATTCGACACTATCATTTTTTTCGCTCCCTACTTGAGCTGGATTGGAGTTGGAGTGTGGCTCATCCATACTTTTTATAATAGTTCAGGTCCAATTAAATCAGTATGGGAGGTGGGAAATTTCTGATTACAGAATTATAAGGTTTAAGTATACAAATTGGGAAGAAATTAAGGCAGAATTTTAACTCAGGAAACTAGTGATTTTGAGGGCTTTAAAATGACCGTAGGGACAAGGAGATACCTAGAAGTGACATTTAGCAAATTTTCGTAGTTCTTATCTATGAGTGTTCGGCTAATGTTTCTGAAATTTCCCGCTCAATAGAACCTGCAAACCATAGATAAAAAACTAGCCTGGAGGGTGACCCTGGGATGAAGGCTCCAATGCCTAAGTCAGTATTCTGATAAAAATGGAAGGGACAGTAGGCAGAGCTCTGAGTGATCTGAGTGTTGTACCATAAAATAAGTTTAAATCTTCTTTATATCGTGGATGGGGTTCTTCCCTTTGGGATGGCTGGTTGCTATCCTGCTGAAATGGACTCGTGAGCTTTTGATCGAGTTTAACACCATTCTAGCTGAGGTGGTAGATCTCATATATGATAAGTACATTCAATAACTTAAAAGACCAACAAATTATATGAAAAGTACCCCAAGAATTTAAAATTCATGCAAATTATATGAAAAGTAATCCCAATAACTTAAGAAGGTCAAAATAATACTTATAAGAACGTTGCAAGATTTGTGTCAAACCTGATCCCAACCAATTTACACATCGTCCGGCAGCTAATTTTCCTTTCCATATGTATATATGTCCTAACCAGTTGTTAATAGTAATTTTAGGTCGGCCCCTTTCTCTTCTGGAACCCTCTATTTGAGTTTGGTCTTTTTTCTAAACTGAGGATTACATAGGTCTCCACGAATATGACCATACCACCTTAAATGGCTATCACGGTTTGTCTCGAGTCGGTGTGACCCCACTTACTTTCTCATGCAATCATTCCTAATTTATCCCTCCTCGCCTTGCCATATATCGCATATAAAATCACCATCTCCTACACCGAGATGAGGATCCAGAACATCCTTATCTCCGGTGTAGTAGAGATGAGAATGTTATGAGGGATATGTGCAAGGCCGTAGGGATAAGTAACTAATGTATGAATCAGTATTAAAAAAATATACTTTATTGTGCATTCAAATTATGGAAAATTAATAAGCATTCTCCGTGATGCCCTTTTGTATTAGGTGACGATCGTTCACAAGAATTATAGGCTCCATTTGTTTCTTTTAAATTTTTCTATAGATTGTGTTATCATTAAGAAAATTACAGTTATTAGGAAAGTTCAACCATATAATGAGTTTCGATCAGTCCTACTTTGGACTCAAGAGTAAAATTTTGCTCAAAACTTTAATATTTGTGAATTTTCGTTAAACTAATCTCATATTGACCAATTGGTTGTAAGTATATAACCTCGCCATAAAACCGATAATAAAAATGAAGTTTATACGAAATTTAATTTTAAATGTGTTTAAATTATATAAATCGGTAAGAGACATATTCTGGGATTTTCAGCAAGAAGATGTGGAGAGCTAAAGACATTATTCGCTAATTTTAAAGTGCTCATCTTCAAGTGTTCAGCTAATGTTGATGAAGTTTCCCGCTCATTTAGAACCTACAAACCACAGATAAGAAATTGGCCTGGAGGGTGAACCCCGAAGAAGGCTCCATGCCTAAGTTAGTATTCTACAAAAATGGAAGGGTGAGTAGGTGGAGCTCAAAGTGTTTTGAGTGTTAAGGACCCCGACCACTATGAGCCACTAAACAATAGAAGACGATATATAAACTCAAATTTAAATACGTTGAAATTGCATGAGCCATTGGTAAGAGACATACCTGTTGGGATTTTCAGTCGAGAAAAGTATGGAGGGCTGAAAGTGTCATTCCGCTAATTTTAAAGTGCAAGTCTTAGAGTGCTTAAAAAATATTGATGAAGTTCTCACTCAGTTAGAACTTGCAAACCATAAATTAGAAATGCACTCGAGGGTGACCTCGAAATATGGCTTGATGCCTCACCAATTTTCCCAAAAAAAGAAGTGTGAGTAGGCAAAGCTCATAGTGTTCTCGAAAGTATGATCCCCGACGCACTATGAGCCACAAAACAATAGAAGCTAATATATAAACTCAAATTTAGATGTATTGAAATTTTATGAGCAATTGGTAGGAGACATACCTATTGGGATTTTTAGTCGAGATGATGTAGAGGGCTGAAAGCATCATTCGCTAATTTTTAAAGTGCAAGACTTTAATTTGTTGGCTAATGTTGAT
>JAJSZK010000504.1:0-12066 GCA_022985045.1 Macadamia tetraphylla | reverse complement strand
GAAAATATCTTTAGAGGAGTTCTTGACGGCGATATGGATCCATATATAGTTCATACTTAAATCTTTTGTTATTATTGTTGTGTTCATCGATCCAGCATATTGATCCTATGAAATAAATCAATCAATTTGTATCAGAATTGCAAATTTGGGATGTGTTATATAATATTTATATGGTAATTATCATAGTGGATTGTTTCTATGGACTTGGGATTGGAAGGTTTTCTAGAATAAGGTTAAAATAGTGCATAGTATTTGGTGTACCCAAGTCCGAACCCAAGAGCCTTCTCTTTAATCTTATTAATGGGATTTCATAACTTGAGTGACTATGCTTCTGCTCAAGGGCTAGTTTTCAAGGTATAGAACTGTAGAAACGCAATCCTAAAACGATGCAGAAGATAATGGAAAAACAAAACAAACAATGCACACGGATTTTATGAGGTTCGGCAAGGTTGCCTACGTCCCCGGTGAGATGAGATCCCGTTTCACTATCAATGGAGAATGGGGTTCAAATATCGTCCTCACCCCTCTAAAGATTGCTTGACAGAGAAAGAAACCCTCGCTACAAATATATAGCGAAAAAAAAACCCTAATCCGGATTGAACTACAATTGCCCTCAAATAAAAAATTCGAACTTCTCTGTAGTAACTGCAAGGATTAAAGTATCGGTATCGGTCGTCGTATCGGTCGGTCAAAATTAAGATACGTATCGGAGAGTATCGTATCGTATCAGAGATACACTAAGATACGCTAAAGATACACACATAAATGGATAGGAAACATTTTTTTAAACACTTTTGCATAAAGAATTTGTTAAAAAAAGCTATTGATAATATGTATTATGCATAAACACTAAATTGAGGGTATCGTACTAAGAATTCAAGGTTTGTAGTTGTCCCATAAATATAAAATCCTTGTTCCCAACCTTGATTTTCACTTTAGTTAGAGAGAAATATGGCTGACAGCAACTTTGGAACAAAAACCCTTCAAAAAATCGTGTGTTTTCTGAAAAATTACCCATCTTGGCCATTATATGACCGATACTCACCGATACGTATCGATACTCACTGATACTCACCGATACTCACCGATACGTACCGATATATATCGATACTCACCTATACTTATCGATACTCACCGATACGTGCCAATATATATCGATACGTACCGATCGATACATACCGATACTCACCGATACGTACCAATACATACCGAAACGTATATTTTACCTCAATTTTATAATTTTCATAGTCGAATCGAGGCATATCGTATCGTATCGATGTGTATTGGTGGTGTATTGATGCATATCGGTATGTATTGTAGGATATATATCGATACGAAAGGATTTTAAAAATTTCATGTATCGTATCGATGTGTATCGTATCGGTCGGCTAAATTTAAGATACGTATCGGAGGGTATCGTATCGGTATCGGAGATACTTAAACCATGAGTAACTGGCTTTGTAAACATACCCTGCAGGATTGAGATCGTATGAATTTTTCTCAAGTGAATCTGCCTCGACAAGCTCCGATCTTCGAAATCTCACATCAATATGCTTTGTCCTTGCATGAAACACTGATTCTTTGCAAGATGTATGGCACTGACTGTCACAATGTAACACTGCACTCCTTGCTCCAACCCCAACTCACGAACTAGTCCGACCAACCAAACCCCTTTCCCTTTGGCAGCCTCAAGCTGCCATGTACTCGCCTCTGTAGTGGACAATGCAATTGTAGACCGAAGCATCGCCCTTCATGATATAAGTCCACCAGCCAATGTAAACACATACCCTGTAGTAGACCTCCTCTTGTCTAAATCACCAGCATAGTCAGAATCAACATAATCTGCCAATTCTGTAGAACTTCCCTTGCCACTGAACATAACACCTATATCTTTAGTCTTGCTCAAATATCTGAAGATCCACTTAATTGCATTACAATGCTCCTTCCTTGGATTACTCATGTATCTGCTAACAACACTGACTGCATGAGACAAATTCGGCCTGCTACAAACCATAGCATACATGAGACTCCCAACTGCGCTAGCATAAGGGACTTGAGACATCTACTCCACCTCCTCATGTGTTGTAGGGCAATCCCTTTCAGATAACTTGAAGTGGTCATTACTGAGTTAACTCTTAGCCTTTTCCATATTGAAACGCTCTAGCACCTTTTCAATATACCTCTTCTGAGTTACCCAAAGTTTACCTGCATTTCTATCTCTAAGGATTTCCATGCCAAGAATCTTCTTAGCGGCACTAAGATCCTTCATCTCAAATTCAGCACTCAACAAAGACTTCAAAGAGACTATCTCATGTTTGTTCTTTGCAGCAATGAGCATGTCATCAACATAAAGCATCAACAAAATAATGGAATTATCACTTGACACTTTATAATAAACACAACTATCATACTCACTTCTTGTGTAGTCAATCTTCATCATGTGGGAATCAAAGCACTTGTACCATTGCCTAGGAGATTGCTTAAGGCCATAAAGCGATCTCTTAAGCAGACAAACATGGTCTTCCTTTCCCCGCACCTTGAAACTTTCAGCCTGCTCCATGTAAATCTGTTCTTCCAAGTCACTATGAAGAAATACAGTTTTCACATCAAGTTGTTCAAGCTCTAAATCATACATGACCACCAAAGCAAGTAATACCCTGATCGAAGTGTGTTTCACCATCGGAGAGAATATTTCATTGTAGTCTATCCCCCCCTTCTGTGCATAGCCCTTGGCTACAAGTCTGGCCTTATACCTTTCACGCTCCTTCTCAGATGCTGCCTCTTTCTTACGAAAGACCCATTTACACCCAATGATTTTTCTTCCCTTGGGTTTTTCCATAATCTCCCAAGTCTTGTTCTTCTGTAGAGATTCTATTTCCTCCATCATAGCTGTCATCCATTTATCATGTTGTACATCACTCAAAGTATCATGGTAGGAAGATGGATCATCTATACCTACAGTGAGGGCATAAGCAACCATGTCCTCAAACCCGTATCTCATAGGTGCTTTGTGAGTACGTTTTTCTTTATCCTTTGCTATAGTATAGGGAACTTCTACTGCTTCCTGTTGTCCTGGTAAGTCACTTGATGACTCATTCTCTCTTGTTGTTTCTAACTCACCTAACTCCACCTGCACAGTAGAACCTTCTTTATTTTCATCAACTGCTTGTGAATTGTAATTTGACTTCACTATATGAGACTCATCACACACAACGTCTCTGCTAACCACAATTTTCTGTGAACTTGGATCCCACAACTTGAATCCCTTTACACCTTTCTTAAAACCAAGAAAGATACATTGCTTAGACTTTGAGTCTAACTTGGAACGCTGCTCACTCTCAACATGCCCATGGCTGGACAACCAAATATTTTTAGAATAGAATAATCTCCTGGTTTTTCTGTCCATACCTCTTCAGGAATTTTATAATCAATCGCCTTTGATGAAGACCTATTGATGAGGAAACATGCCATGTTCACTGCTTCTGCCCAAAATCTCTTGCTCAACCCTGCATTCAACCTCATACTCCGAGCTCTTTCTAGTAGTGTTCTGTTCATCCTTTCAGCTACACCATTTTACTGTGGTGTCTTTGGAACCGTGAAGTGATGTGTAATCACTTCAGCTTTGTACAATTCTAGAAACGGCTTGTATGTGTACTCTCCTCCATTATCTGTTCTCAAGTATTTTATTTTCTTTCCTGTCTTCCTTTCTACCTCAGCCTTCCATTCCTTAAATTTAGTGAACACCTCACTTTTATGCTTCATGAAGTAGATCCAGACTTTCCTTGAGTAATCATCAACAAAGGTCACGAAGTATTCTGCCCCACCTTTAGATTTTGTTGTTGAAGGACCCCATACATCGCTGTGTACATAATCAAACACTCCTTTACTCTTATGTTTTGCAGTTTTGAAACTAACCTTGCACTATTTTCCGAACACACAATACTTGTAGAAGTTCAGTTTACAAGTTTTTACTCCCTTCAACATTTTCCTTTTATGAAGCTCCATCAATCCTCTTTCTCCCATATGTCCTAATCGCATATGCCACATATAGGTATCATCTGTATCAAATATTGCATCTGTAGTCACAGATGCTCCACCTATAACTATGCTCCCTATGAGTCTGTATAGATTTCCTGCTAGCTGTCCCTTCATGACAACCATTACACCCTTAATAACTTTGAGAACTCCACTTTCTGCTATGTACTTGCAGCCATTTGAGTCAAGTGCCCCCAAAGATATTAAGTTTTTCCTTAATTCTGGTACATGTCTCACATCTGCTAAGGTCCTTACTATCCCATCAAACATCTTGATTTTGATAGTGCCTATCCCAATGGTCTTGCATACGGTACCATTTCCCATTAGGACAGACCCACCATTATATGGTTGATATGTATCAAACCAATCCTTATGTGGACACATGTGATATGAACATCTAGAATCTAAAATCCAAGAATCAGAAGGTTGATTCTTAGCTGATGATATAGAGAGTACATCTCCATCATCTCCATCTGAACTGTCAGCCACGCTAGCTTCCTCAGATGCCTTATCTACACATTTCTTCTTTAAGTTCGCCTTCCTCTTCAAGCACTCTCTCTTCAGATGACCTTCCTTCTTGCAATAGTAACAAGAGACCTTTGTCTTTGGCCCTTTTGATTTTGATCGACTCTTCCCATATCCCTTCTGATTTGATCTCCCTCTTTCCTGCTCCTTGTCACCTCCGAAAAAACCTTCTCCTTAAGATTTCGTACTACTGGCCTTCTTCTTTGTATCATTGGACATGAGGGCAGCTGTGACTTCGTCCATCTCAAGGGTCTCCTTCCCATACAAGAGAGTCGTTACTAGGTGATCATATGATTCTGGGAGCGACGACAGCAATAGTAATGCCTTGTCTTCATCCTCGATCTTAACCTCCAGTTTTGCAAGTTTACTTACGATCTGATTGAACATGTTAAGATGCTCTAATAGATCCATACCTTCCTCCATCTGTAGAGAATATAATTGCTTCTTCACGAACAACTTATTCGTTAAGGACTTCGTCATGTAGATGCTTTCAAGTTTCGCCCATAACTGCGGTGCAGATTCGATACCCACAACATATTGTAGGGCATCATCAGAAAGATTTAATTGAATAGCACTTACCGTCTTTTCCTCCATCTCTTCCCAATCTTCGTCAGTATTTTTTGCAAGTTTCTTCAACTTTCCCAACAACGTTTTCGCCAAACCTTGTTGTATCAGAAGATCCTTCATCCTTTGACGCCAGAGGGTGAAATTGTTCTTCCCATTAAACCTCTCGATGTCATACTTGACATTCGATCCCTTCCCTGCCATCGTGATAGTAAACCCTAGAAAACGAAAACCTAGAGCTCTAATACCAATTTGTAGAAACGCAATCCTAAAACGATGCAGAAGATAACGGAAAAATAAAACAAACAATACACACGGATTTTACGAGGTTCGGCAAGGTTGCCTACGTCCCCGGTGAGATGAGATCCTGCTTCACTATCAATGGAGAATAGGGTTACAGTGCTCGTCCTCACACCTCTCAGTATTGCTTGCATTACAGAGAAAGAAACCCTCGCTACAAATATATAGCAAAAAAAAAAAAATCCTAATCCGGATTGAACTACAATTGCCCTCAAATAAAATATTCGAATGGGGGGCTGCGCCCCCCTACACCACCTGCTATGCAGGGGGGCCTCCTGCCCCCCTTGCAACCCCCACGGCCCACTAACCGGCTAGCGGGACCGTCGTCCTGCCTGTCTAGGTGCTGCACCAGTACTCCTTGGATTAAACTGCGACGGAATACAAGACATCATACACCAACAAGAACACCTGCTGGCAATGTTTTACAAATTATTCTTAAAGAGACCATATGCTGAACATTGCACTCTCTTCCACCACATGTGAGTCGCTCGTTTTAGTGAGGGTGAGGTTCTTAGGCTTCATAGATTCGGGAGTCCTTGGCAGGCTACCATAAATTACTAGATTTTCGAAGAAATTTTGTTTCAGATATCTCAATTTACTTAGAATGAGTCCCTGCAAATGAGGCGATCTTGTCATAGATGTGAGCATATTGACACCAGACCTTTCACTCATTGTTTTGGATTTTTTCTTGTTATTTTATCGTTGAAACGAGATTGGAATATATTGATTGATTCCTCGCTTGGCCAATTTTGTTAAAATTTAGTGTTTGCCAGCATTACCATCTCGTCATACATCTATCAAGGTATTCAATGGCACAAACTTTGAGTGGTTTGAATTCCTAAATGTGACACTTGCAATCATGCAATTTGATATTGTTTTATAAACTATTGAGCATCCCAAACCCATAGCTAATAGTAGTGTTATACTTGGAGCCAAGGCTCTATCTAATGAATGAGATGAATCAAATAGATTGTGTCTCATGATAGCAAGGACCATTATTGATAAGACTATCAGAGAGCATTATTGAACAAAAGAAAGCAACGGAATACTTGGAGTTAGTTGGGAAGAAATTTGAAAAGCATACTAAGGTAGAAAAATGTGCATATTTTTAGTTCTTCTTAACTACATGGTAAAATTGAGTGGGTGGTGTTTGCTTCACATTTTGAACAAACAGTTTTCTATGGATATAAATATTTCATAGTTGGAGTTGTCTCCCTTTCGAGCTCTTGTTTGTTAGTAGCTACTTCCTTAATCTTCCCTATATCATACTATTATTAAAACATACGTACTTCCTGTTTTTGGTATATTTTTTCAAAAAGACAAAAAAACCATTGATATCTGCCAAAAAAAATTTCCAAATGAAAAAAAAAAAACCCCTCAAAATGGAAGATGAAAAAAATAATAATTATTTCTCTCTCTCTCTCTCTCTCTCTCTCTCCATATTTGAATCAAGAGAAAGGGAGAAGTAATTCTTGCTATTACTCCTCTTTAAATCTCTAACTTTCACTCCTCATAACTCATCCTTTCACGTTTCTCCTTTCCCACTCTCCATAATTATCTCTCTCTTTCTCCTATAAAAAAGAATGTGGGAATATAATAATACATAAAAGGGGAAAGTTTTAAAAAAATTCTCATACTTTATTTCAAATAATTCTTTCCATAAATGTGGGCACATAATAATGCACAAAAAGATAAAGTTAAAAAAAAAAATCCCTAAGAATCAAATAATGGGACCATTATTTGGGGCCTGGGAAATAATAGGGGTTGTTATGAAGAAAAGACATGATTCAACAGAAATATCGTTATTATTTGACTAATAATATATTCATGGCAGATTCAAAAGGGGGATTCAGAAATCAGGCCTAATCAGATTCCATCGATCTTGATCTGACTACGGAAACTATGTGAAAAGTGGATTTGGCTCAAACCTTGCAACACATTAACTCTTGACTGCCCTAACAACAGTTACCAAATACCAATTCCATCATGATAACTCCATTACATTCATGCCCTTTGGATCTAGGGATCTAGGCCGTTCAATTGAAGAAAACCTCAAGTCCTCATGGAATAGTTAATGGGCTTGTCTAGTTGTAACCTAGGTAGGTTACAAAAGGCTTGTAACCCACTTCTAGACCTAAAAGTTCTATCATGAGAAAGAAATGATTGGTTCAAGAGGATTCAAAAAGTAATTTCATTTGTTTATATTCCCAATAAAAACTTAAAAAGCTCTTGCACCACATTTTATGAGAAAGTGTTTAAAAAGGGTAGAAATGGAATTTTATCCTCAAATAGACCCATTACTACGTTTAGAATCTCAAATCTCAATTCCCCGTCTCTCTAAAGTCCAACATGGGATTGAATAAAAAAAAAAAAAATTGTACTAATCGTTGGGTGATTGGTCGATTGCTTTGAGTAAGGGTGTCCATTTTCAGTCCAAGCGGGTTGGACTAATCAAGAGAAACGTGAAACGAACCTTTATCGATTTGAGTTTTTATCAAATCGATGAAAAATTGAATTGGACCAGATCAAGCGAATTGAAACCATAAAAAACCTTATAACAACTTTAAAAAGTTACTAAAAGAGAACATATTACCTACAAGAGGCCATTAAGTCAACTCAATAAAAACCGAACCGGTCTGAATTGAAATTGAACTTTGGTTTTAGTTTTGCCTAATACTAGATAAAATCTAGATCAAAGTGACCAAAATCGAAAATGGATCGAATCAATTACAAAAGCCTTATAATCAATCATTCTGAAAACAGCCTGGATAGGTATTACTATGGTCGATTTGGATCGAAATTGATTTATTCAACCAATGATTTTAAACTTGAAATTGAGTAGCAAAACAATCCCTCTAGTGATTCCAATTCTAAATTGACCATTCTAGAACTACCGGATTTGGATAGTTCAGGACCAATTCTAATCCAAATTGGCTAATACCAGAATTTTAACTCAAAATCAAAGAGTAAATTGATCCCTAATTATTCCAATCTGGATTAGATCCGAATCAATCACAAAAATGCTGGAATTGACACTAAATTCGAAAATCCAACAGCCCAATCCCCAAAATCCTAGATATGCCATTCTCTAATGATTGGAATTGGGATTGATCCAAACTAGCCAAATCAACTAGGGATTTTAAACTTGGAATTGGAGATCGAACTGATCATGGTTTCAAGTATCGATCTGGGATCAATCGTATCAGCTGAGATCGATCCCTGATCTGGATCGGTTATCCAGATCGTTTCAGGGGTAAAATAGGTAAAAAGTAGTACCTTTTATAAAAATCAGGGCTAAAATAGACCAATACCCACCAATCCCATCCGATCCAAATCGGTATCGAATCGGCATCGACAGAGACTAATACTTTCACACCCCGTTCACACAGAACTGGACCGGTGACCGGGTTAACTCCGGTTAACCCAAACCTGCTAGGATCATCTGATACAGTACCCCACCATAGCATACCCACATCTAAGAGAAGTGTTCAAAAGTTCAGCGGAAGACTTAAATTACCTGTAAATATCCCCAATATACTTGATACCCAAATTGTAGTATATAGATAAGTACATGTGGGTCCACAGGCATGATATTTACACAAAAAGAATAACAATTTACGTATCAAGTACACAAAAAGGAGAGGTCATCAAAAGAATCAAAAACCAAAATCCTGTACGGTGTCATTACTGCTGTCCCGCATAGCACAGCCCTCGCACATGTAATCAGCACCGTGCTCATACTCCTCAGGGACCCACCGATCCTCATCAGGAAACTCAACAGTGGGGTCCAACTCATGATCTTCAGGTGGGTGACCTGCAAAATCATCTAAAAGAGGTGCGCACGTGGGATGAACTCACTAGCTCAGTAAGTGAAAAAAAACACCACACAACAATCACATCCATATGCACTATATGCTATGTAATTCATTTTAAATCTTATCCACCTAAATAACATTACTAATGTGATACCTTACTTTTTAAACCCGATCTAATTACACGGTTGACCCGGTTTAACCATGTAGGACCCGAATCGAAGAGGGTTAAGGCGGGTTCCTTATGGACCATGATGGCAAGGGTGACTTTGAACAACGGTTGGTCGGACAAGTCCGAGTCAGTGCCAGAGGAGACGGGTGTACATAAGCCGTGTACATGCACGTATCATAAGGCCATGTACGGATAAAGCTGGTATGTAACCGTATCCTAAAGCGCATACGTGTAATATATCTTGTGCCGAGAGTGAGATTCATGTCGAGAGTCGAATTCTATCAAAATCTCATTTGTTGGCCAATTTTTGGCCCTCAGGTGGGCAGTCATAGGTGGGCGCATCCACCCACCTGAGTGACCCACCCATGAGGTTACAAGATGTTTTAAAAATTATAAATAGCTATCATTATGTTTTTCCTTTTTCTCATTTATGACACTCGGGCATTTGGTGAGAAGAGTAAAGAGGAGAGAGAAAAGAAGGGAAAGAAGAGGAAAAGGGAAGAAAGAGGAAGAAGAAATGGATTTAAGCGGCGCCAAGGTTTGATCTTCCCATTCCGACATCGGAAGAGTGATCCTCAACACGAGATCTGCGTTTAAAGGTGAGCAAAGGCTATATTCCCTAAACTTTCACCATACCCAAGTAAAACCCTTGATTTGGGTAGTGTTTCTTGAGGTCTTGTAAATCCCCCTTGAGATGATGAATCTAAGGTTTAATAGAGGGTTTATGTGTTGATTTTGAAGGATTTGAAGAAGTGTATACAAGATTGGAGAAGCATTGGTGATTCGAAGTGATTTTGGGATTTTGAAGGAGTTCTCGAGCAAAGAAGGTAAGATGGCTTTCCATTCCTTAAATCTAACCTAGATCTAGGTTAGAACCATCTTATGAGACCTTGAATGTGTGGAGAATAGATTTGGAAAAGCCCCATTTGATTCTCCAAATGTTAGGAAAGGTTTCGAGAAAAATGGTATTTTCCCGCCAAGACCGGTGGGCCAAATGGCCCGCCTGAGGGCACCCGCCTGAGAGGGCAGGCCCTTGGGGCCAACCGGTAAGCCCTACCGGTGGACCGATTGGCGGGCCAACCTGCCCACCAGTCGTCAGTCTTAGCAAGCCCTCGGGGACAATCGGCGGGCCGACCTGCCCGCCGGTCATGGTTGGTGGGTCAAGACAGGTGGGCTGTCCGACCCACCTGAGAGGCTCCCAACGTGATTTTTACGTCCGAATGGACCCCAAACGGACGTGTGACCTTCTTTTAGGATAATAAACATGATTTTGTCATCAAATATTGTTAGTTTTGACCCCAAAGTGGTGAAATACTAATCCCATTCACTTATAATAGGTTCACCAAAACTTACGCTTCTCGCATCGGATCTCACCCGTACCGGGCGTGAGTCTTTATACACTACAGGTAAGTGGGGAGAGGACGTTTGGTCTTGTTTCAAAGCTTATTTGGCATTCATCTAATTGTATCTAGACTAGCCATGCCATCATACAAATGCTATGTAGCTTAGCCATCCTCATATTTTATGTTATGTGTGTTGTGTTTATTTCTCAATGCCAAATGATGATATGTTTATATGATGAATGTTGACATCATTGTGCATGATGCATTAATAGACTAGATGCCGTAGTCGGCTTGGAAACGAGTGCATTGGTGGCCCGTGGAATGGGACGCGGTGGTACTATGCAATCGTACTATGTCATATAGGAGCATGCGGTTTAGGATTGTCATCTTCCCGTGCTACGACCCTTCCCAACAGGGGTTGAGGTGCTGGATTACCATTTGGGGGGAAGCAGTGGTCACGGTTGTCAAGTCACTGTGGTGGTTAGACATACGCCCGGCTAGTCATTAGGACAGTCGACAACCTCGGTGGTATATTCAAGAGGGCCAATCGTACTGCTTTTAAATTGCTGGAGTCAGCACCATTAATTTCTGTCATTTACTTTATGTTGAGAGCAGGTGGTCGGCATGTTTTACTTTTTCGAGTACTCACGGTGGGCCTTCTCCGACAGCCCTATGGGCATATCGCGGGATGGAGTTCGCGGCTCGTATCCGGAGTATACGTGCACTGTGGTTGTAGTAGCACTAAACCAAGGACTTAGTAATGTTGTTTAGGTGGAAGTGATTGAAAATGAATTGCATAGCATATAGTGCATATGGTTGTGATTTGTTGTGTGGACTGTTGTGTGGTCCTTCTTTTCACTTACTAAACTAGTGAGCTCATCCCACGTGTGCACTTCTTTTAGATGATTTTACAGGGCATCAACCTGAAGAGCAAGGGTCGGGCCCCATAGTTGAATTCCCTAAAGAGGATTGGTGGGTCCCCGAGGAATTAGAGCACAGTACGGATTGCCCGTGCAAGGGTTGTGCTGCGGGACCGCAGTTTTGATACCAAGCTGAGCTTGATTCTTTGATTTTTGATGATCCCTTTGATACCGAGATGAGCTGTACTCTTTGATTTTGATGATCCTTTGATCCGAAATGAAATTGTACTCCTTGATTTTGATGATCCCTTTGATACCGAAATGATGTACTCTTTGATTTTTTTGATGATCCGTTTGTGTACATGATATGTAAATTGTATTCTTTTGTGTAAATATCATGCTTGGGCCCCATGTACTTAACTATGTATTACAATTTAGGTATCAAGTATAATGGG
>JAJSZK010000503.1:0-12874 GCA_022985045.1 Macadamia tetraphylla | reverse complement strand
GGATCACCTTCGCCACTCAGTGGGGCGGGTGCCACCCAGTCCTCCCCGGGTTTGGGACCGGGGGATGGACCCGGTAGGACCCGCCGTCCTACCCCCGGTTTGGCCAAAACCCCCCCGGTCCTCTCGGGGGTTTTTAAAAGGGTAGGGACCCCCCGGGTTTTTGGGGAAAAACCCCGCTTTTCTCAACTTCCTCCTTTCCCTTTGGGGACCCAAATGGGGCTTTTCTCAAACCCATTCTTCACACCTTTAAAGTCCTATAGGATGGTTCTAGCTAGATCTAAGGATTCAAGTGAGGGGAACCATCTTCCCTTTCTTTGCTCAAGAATGTCTTAAAACCCCTCCAAATCACTTCCAACTCACAATGCTCCTTCTACCTTGTCAATATCTCTTCAAATCCTTCAAGATCAACAATAAATCATCTATTAAACCTTAGATTCATCATTTCAAAGGGTGTTTACAAGATCTTAAGGAACCATACTGAATCAAGGGTTTAAAGCGGGTATGGTTAATGTTCATAAACCCAACTTTTCTTACCTCCAACTGTAGATCTCAAGTTGAAGATTACTCCCGGACCGAAATGGCAAGATCGAGCTTCAGGCCACTGAAATCCTTCCTTTCTTCCTCTTCCTTCTTCTTCCCTTTTTCTCTCCTCTTTACTTTTCTCACCAAACGAAGGGTAATAAATGAAAAGAAAAGAAGTCATAAAGTTTATATACTATTCCTACTTAAGTGAATAGGTTGATGGGTCCCCGTGGGGGGGTTTCCCCCCTATACCCACCCAGAGCTAAGACTTGGGATTTTGACCGGTTCGACCTCCCGACCCCACCCCAAACATACGATGTAGCAAGATATACCTTAAAATACGGATATAATACTTGTTTATCCGAATACCCTTATGGTAGGTGCACGACCCCCGTTTGGGCACCCGCCCTTCCGGCATTGACTGACTTGTGGGGCCAGCCTGTTTAAGGTCACCCGTGCATCATACCCCATAAGGAACCCGCCTAATATCCGCGCTCGGTTCTCGATAGTTAAACCGTTCAACCGAAATCGACCTTTAAGAAGCGGATATTACAGAATGGTTGGCCAAAAACAACTCCTTGAACTCTCCCATGGGGTTCCGGTGCAGCCAACAATATGGGCTTAGAGGCTTGCCACCAAGAGTTGGTTTCATTCTTGAATTGTAGCCCCGAAAAATAAGCTTCGTCCCTTAGTGCACTCAATTACCTCAAATATCTTTTCCACTCTTGGATCCACGTCCGCTCTAGGATCACTTCCCCCTTTTAGGAACACAGTGGCAAATTCCTCTTGAAAGATTCCACTCCCCTTGACATATTATTCGTCGGGTAATTGGATGCATAGGGAATAGTAAGGGTATGGAGGGGCACCATATCGAGGAATGCCGAGGGGGAATTAGAGGTGTACCCCACTTGGGGCCTCATATCGATCCCGGGGACTTGTGGTGTAATTATCCGGGATGTTGACCGGTTGAGGAAGGTCTAATCTAATATAGCAGTCATAAATCCCTCTCCATGGAGCATTTGTTGCTAGAAGGCTTTTGTGACTGCAATTATGGTTGCAACATCATCCGGAGTGATGACCGTGGAGGATCCGAAGTATAGTCATAGGTTTTGTGCCACACCCTGATCAAAGGTTTCTTGAGGTTGTGGGGGGGGGTTCCCCCCACGAGTGGGACCTTCTAGGATTTGGTGGTCGATCGACCGGGCGAGGACCACGGAGGTACCTTGTGCATTGTTACCGGATCTAGTACGCCATCGTGTCCTTGCACCGAACATTCCATACACAAACTTTGGGTTTAAAGTACCTTAGAGTTTACATCGACATAAATTATATGCCAACACGGGTATTATAGTGTATGATGTCTTGCAACACCCAGCCTAAATCCGAAAATATGGTGCTAGTGTTTCGACAAGTAGGACGATGGTCCCACTCGACACCTCTTTTTTTTTTTTTCATCAATATCCTATAATATATAATACCCCTTTTTGTGTTTTTCTCCCAACCAAGGGCAGCTCGGGGGGGCCTGTCGGTCAAACCCAGGCGACGCATAGGGGCTTTTAAGCCCTTTTTTTCTCCTCTTTCTCCCATTTCTTCCCTTTACTCACTGGTGATTTTGAGGGTTCTTGGTGGCCCACTCACTTTTTTCACAACGACTTCAGGTTTTTGGGAAGATCCAAGCTCCTCTCACTCTCAAGTAAGCCCCTTCTCCATGTCCCTTCTTAGAACATGTATTTTGGAGGTTGAATCCATTTATACTCCCAAAACTTGATCTTTTCATGTTTCTTTCCATAGAACAATCATTCGATGAGAATATGATACTTTCTTTTGTTATTCATAGTTTTGGGCTTTACTACCCAATCTATGAGAGAAAATCCCAACCCATGCCCAAATTTTTTCCCAATTTGGGGTTTTCTTCTATCTCACCCTTTTCTCCCCAACTAACAACTCAATGAGATTTCTTATCCTTGATTTGCACTCACAAAGTTGGAGAGATCATGGAAATTTGTATATGCTTGCAATCCCATCTCTTTCCTATGAAAATCCATCTCTTCTCTATGAAAATCCATCTTTTTGTTTTCCTTGGGAAAAATTTCTGGTTTTATGATTCTCTTCACATCATTCCATGCTTGTGAACAACCTTGAATCACTTATCATTAATTGCACCTCAATGTCATAATAAAATTTCTTGCATATTCTTGATTGTATAATGATAGGCATTTCATTCATTGACATGTAAGCTTCAAACTTTACACTATTATGGGACTTTTCATTTTCTTAGATTGAACTTGCACATTGAGATTTGGGGTTTTCCATCATTTGACACCAATTACCCCTTTGTTACATTTCTATTTTGCAACATACTAGTGGATGTCAGTTTCGGGTTTCCCCCTCTTCATTTCTCCATGGTTTATCCACTTTCTTTCTATAATAACCCAAATTATGTATTTAGGTGCATTTACATATGCTTGCTCACCCACCTATTTACTTCCTTTGTTATGCAACATCCTTACTTATCATCATTCTTTTTCTTTTCTTGCTAGGATGTCTTTTCGCAAGGGCAAGGAACCCGCATCCTCTTCTAATCGATGTAGGGCCACTACTTAAATGAAAAAGTGTAGGGACTAATTCCCAGCCCTTCACATAAGGTAACAAGGACATGCCCCCATCGATCCTTTAGACTATGATGAGGGACTCTTCTGGAGTTTGAGGGCGGAAACTAATTGGCAGACCTTTCTAAAGAGGTCTGTGATGATGGAGAAGACCATGGCAATTAGTGATTTCAACAAGATTCAACTTCAAAGAGATTTACGACGGATTGGTAGTCCATCCTTAACATCGATCGTCCATGCTATGAAAAACCCGGGTTAAAGGATTCTACTATAATTTGGAGGTCTCTTCCCAAGATGGGAGTACTCAATCACCAACATGGTGAAGGGGTGAACATTTGTTGAAAAAGGACACCCTTGCTAGTATTTTAGATATTTCATGGGTTTGGGCATCAATTCTACAATCCTCCAAGGAGTAAGCCCTGGGCCCATCCTTAAGTTCAGAGACGGACCACATTTACAGACCATTTGTGGCGCAAGGACGCCGGATTCCGAGACAACATTTTACCCGGAGACTCGTGTATTTGCTCTCTTGGTTCAGTTTAATTTACTCCCTAGAGGAGGTCATCGCAACCAAGTAGGCTTCATGGTGGCCTACATAGCCTTCTGCATCTATAAGGCTTTGGAGGGAGGTGCCAAGCACTTATGTTTGCCCTACGTTATACTTAAGACTATGGAGCATCATACCACACACCCGAGGACGGAGGTTTCCCATATGGTAGGACCCTCACCAGGATCTTTGAGTTTTTTGGGGGTGGATTTGAGTGGTGAGGGGGAAAAACCCCCCCGGGATAAATTTAAGAGAGGAAACCTACAAAGGATGGGTCTCCAAGCTCTTATGGATGTACCTCAGAGAGCAGTAGCTCAAAGAGGCAGGGACAGGGAGGATGTCCCCATGGAGGAGGAGGAAATTAGTGAGGAGGATGAGGATTATGTTCCTCAATTCAAGGAGGCCCTTTTGTTTCGAAAATGTTGACCCCACTTTAGGGCGCAGCCCACAAGATAGAGCCCCACCACCGAGAGTGGTGCATTTGACTTTGAGAGTATGATGACTACTATGAGGGCCTTGAAAGATGGGTAAGATCAGTTCGAGAAGACTAGATGAGAGTGCTACTAGAGAGGAAAAGATCTTAGAAAAGGCTACATTAGAGAGTTCCTTCCAAGATTGGGTGAGGTTTTGGGACCCCGGCCATCGCTATTTCAGCGGATTTTTCCCGACTCCGGAGGGATGTACAACTAGTGAACTCAAGGTTTGATTACTACGACCGTCGGCTCAATGTTAGATCGAGGCCTAGGAGGGATGGAGTAGTAGAGTTAGACGATGACGAGGGTCTCTGAGGACTTAACTTGCCCATCTAAATCAGTTTTTTACTTGTCTCTATATTGTTTATATTATTATTTTTTTTTTATACTTTTCTCGGTAATTGGACTTGCTAGTATGGTGTTATGATGTTGTTGGTGACTTGTGGTTAGTTTTGTATACTTGATAACTTATTGTAATTTAGTTGTAACAACGTTAGTTAGCCTTTATCGATTATGCTTATTTGTATATATATGTTGTCAGGGGTGTTTATGTATCAAAATTTGGGAAATCTTGTTTTAGCCATTATGCAAATTTTTTAAACCGATTTGATGGGTTATGAAATCAAATAACTAATGTTTTATTTATTCCAAGCAAACTTTCTCTAATGCCCATGAAATGCAATAATTAAATGCAACCATTTTTTTTGCTTTTAACTCTTTAAAGTTTTTACATTTACCCAATCCCATTTCCTATTATAGATTCTTGAGGTCTAAATGGTATGTCAGGAGTGGATAGAGCACCCCCCCCGATACCACCGTTGTCACACCCGCTCACATAGAACCAGATCGGTGACCGGGTTAACCCGGTTAACCCAAACCCCCAGATCATCCAAAAAGCCCCCAACCACAAAGATACACACATCTAAGATAAACATTCAAAAGTTCAAAGGACTTAATTTACCTTTAAATACCCCAATATACTTGATACCCAAATTGTAGTATATAGATAAATACAGGGGCCCGCAGATGATATTTACACAAAAAAATAAAAATTTACATCATGTACAAAAAGGGGTCACTAAAAGAATCGAAAGTAAAACCTTGTACGGCATAAATTTGGTCTCGAAGACAGCCTCGGACGTCAACCCGACGGGTCATACTCCTGGGGACCCCCCAAACCTCATGGGAAACTCAACTGGGGGCCCGACCCTTGAGCTTCGCTAGTGACCCAAAATCATCTAAAAGAGGTGCACACGGATGAACTCACTAGCTAAAGGGTGAAAAGAAGGACCACACAACAATCCACACAACAATTACATCCATATGCACTATATGCTATGCAATTCATTTTAAACCCATCCACCTAAACAACATTACTAAGTCTTCGTTTGGTGCTACTACAACCAAGGGGGCGTGCTCCGGACGGCCAAAAACCCATCCCGTAATATGCCCATAGGGCTGTCGAGAAGGCCCACCGTGAGTACTAAAAAAATAAAGCATGCCGACACCCTCAACATAAAAGTAAATGACAAAAGTAAAGGTGGACTCAGAATTTAAAAGCGAGATTGGCCCTCTTGAATATACCCCCGAGGTTGCCGATTGTCCTAATGACCAGCCAGCGATGTCTAACCGCCACAGACTCGACACCCACCACCGCTTCCCCAAGAGATAACCCAACCTCGCAACCCTTGGGAAGGGTGGGAACGGAAGATGATAACCTTAAACCATATGCCTTATATAATATCAAAGAAAAGGCCATCGGCCCATTCCACGGCCACCAATGTACTCATTTCCAAGTCGATCGACATCTAGTCTAATAATGCATCATGCACAGGATCCCATCATTCATCACATAAGCACATCAATCATTTAGCATTGAGGAAGTAAAACACAACACATGTCCAATCATATGAGGATGACTAAGCTACACATAATTTTGCATGATGACATGGGTAGTCTAGATACAATTAAATGATGCCAAAAAGCCTTAAAATAAGGTCAAATGTCCTCCCCCCACTTACTTGTTGTGTACAAAGACCACCCCTGCAGGGTGAGATCCCAGAAACGAAATTTTGGTAAACCCTATCATAAGTGAATGGGGTTAGCATTTCCCATTTTGGGGTCAAACTAACAAGATTCAATGGTTAAATCATGTTTAGAATCAAAAAGAAGGTTGGTCCGTTTGGGTCCATTCGACAAAAATCAAGTTGGGGCCTCTAGGGGGGTCGACAACCCCCCTGCCACGACCCACCGATCTTCTCGTGGGGGGCAGCCCACCAGCCTCCGGTAGCCCCACTGGTCCTAGTTGGGGGTTTACCTTCTCAAAGGGCTATGCGACCCACCGTCCCAGCCCACCCGAGGGCGAAACTTACCTTCTTCCTTGAAACTTTTTCCAATTTTTAGGAAATCAAATGGGCTTTTCCAATCACATTTTCACACATTCAAGGTCTTATAAGATGATTCTAACCTAGATCTAAGTTAGATTTAAGGATTGAAAAGCCATATTACCTTGTTTGCTCAAGAACTCTTTCAAAACCCCAAAATCACTTATTAGCTTAAGAAATCACCAATGCTTCTCCAATCTTGTAAACACTTCTTCAAATCCTTCAAAATCAACACATAGACCATCTATTAAACCTTAGATTCATCATCTCAAGGGGATTTAAAGACCTCAAGGAACTCTACCCAAATCAAGGGTTTTATTTGGGGTTTGGTGAAAGTTTAAGAAACCTTGGTGCCACTTAAATCCATTTCTTCTTCCTCTTCCTTCCCCTTTCTTCTTTTTCCCTTCTTTCTTCCTCCTTTTTCTCTCCTCTTTATTCTTCTCCCCAAACCCCTTTAGTGTAATAATGAGAAAATGAAAACAAAAAATGCTATTTATAGTTTTTAAAATATCCATTAACCACAGGGTGGAGTTTTGTGGGCGGATGCGCCCACCGTGATCCCCCACCGAGAGCCAAAATTTGCCAATAAGGGGATTTTGAGGGAATTACTCTGGTATCTCATTCTCGCACAAGGTATATTCTACATATGCACTTTAGGGAGGGCACCTACCAACATTACCCGCATGGCCTTATGATACATGCATGTGCACGGCTTGGGACACCCCCTCCCCGCACTTACTCGGACTTGCCTGGCCAACCTGTGTTCAAAGTCACCCTTTCCTCATGGTCCATAAGGAACCCCCCTTTAACCCACTTTTGGGTCCGGATGGTTAAACCGGTCAACCGTAGTTAGATTTTTTAAAAGTAGGGTATCACAAGAACACTAGCTGGCCCCCTTCCATTCACCAGACAAAAAAAAGGTATCCTTTCAAATAAAAAAAGCTGCCCACATTTCAACATCACCCCAAAAATTTTGAATGCACCCCGGCAAGGAAGATGTTAGCAAAGGCTGAACCAAAACAAAAGTAGACTATCGATCAGTCCAAGATGCACCCAGAACCCAACATACCCCATAAATTTGTAGAGGATCAAAGGGGGGGCAAACTATTATGGCTAAAACTAATAAAACCCCAACCCCATCAAGGCTCGAGATGGGCAAGAGGCAAAAAAACCGACAAAAAGCCCCATAGCCCTCCAATCTAAGGCACCCAAGATAGGAGTGACCAAAAACACTAAGAAAACTCCAGAGTTGAATGTTTAGTCACCACCATGGGGGCCCCACATGTAGGGGGATCATATAACTAAAAGGGGAAGATCAAACTATTGGGTAGCATATCCCGTTCAGATGGGAAATTAGGAAACCCAAAACATCTACTCCTAATCGCCCATAATGGTACCATCAAGAAGTATCCCCAAAAAGGGGGAATTAATTGATCCTAGCTTGTGTATCATAAGACACGGAATCCAAATAGGACCCCTGTTGAATAACTAACAACCCTCGAAGGAAGGGAATTTTGCCGTATTCCCCGAGATATGGCCAATATGGGAATGCTTCCAAAAGGAAAACAATCTCCACATTCACTCTCCTATTGTAGCTCTTATCATATTTAGGCTCTTACCTAAATGGACAACCACCAAATCAGGACTCTTCATGAGCAACCACCATATTTAAATATAAATACAAAGGTAAATCTCTTTTCAGTGGACCGATCTTTTTTTATTTTAATTGGAACTATCTATTTGCACAGAAGTCTGACTTAGGTATCAGAGAGTCCCCCGCTGGACTAGCCCAACGTGCACTCTCTTGTGTTTGCTCCACTTTACAGAGCATGAAGGACGCCTAGGATGATTTCCAAGCGCTACTCCTACAAAGTTAAAGACAAGAGGAGAAGAGAAGAAGAGAGGAGAGAAAGGAGATGTTACTCAGGTGCCCTAAACCGAAAAATTTTTAACTTTTGTGATAGGTCTCGGGTCGGAGGTAGGAGTACCAATAGATTCTAGTTTGAGGCAGCCCACTACCACAAAGGGAGGAATGACCTTTTTTCCCATGCATCTCGTGCCATCAACTGAGGGATTCAAGCCTTCGACCTTAAGCGATAAGTGATCTAGTCCCTCCCCACTCGAGTCCCATCACATAGTGGAAATTATCAAAAGACCTTATACATCCTAGGGAAACACCTAGTGAATGGCCAAAATTTGGGAAGGGCTATAAAAACACATCATGATGTGGCCATCAAAAACAACCATTGAAAGCAGCTGGGTTGAACCCATAACCTCAATCCGATGGCCTTTTTTGCTAAATCCTTCGGGCCAGGGGAGCCGCATCGATCATGGCCAGACCGACAACCTCCCACACTACCTTGCACCCATTCCCATGACTTGTACACCCTATGATTTTAAGGAGGTGGACCCACGCCCCAAATGATGACTTAACTCACTTGAGTCCTGCACATGTCCCCAAACCCAAAACAGACTCGTGAAGGTAAAGGCCCTCTCTCCTCCTCAACGCCCCCAAAGGCCCTGGCCGCCATCCCCCCGGGGGGGAAGCATGGGGGCCTATTTAAAGGCTCTACTTTTAAAGGAGTGGTCAAGAGGTATACCTTCCAAGGTAGGTGTTCATAATTGTCCAATATGGGGATTGGGATCATATAAAGAGGGTTTACCTAGGATTAAGGGCCTGGGCCCCCGGGTGGGCCCCCCCTAGGATAAGGGCCCAAAATTGGTCTAACCCAGAGAATAGGGTAAGTGTCGTTGAAGAATTGGGAAGGTGTTAGCACCCAATCTCCCCGTTCAACCGGCTTCCTACTAGATACTTAAGAGTGAACATTTTCCATTTTATTCCTATACCGCATGAACTAAATTAATTTGATATGTACACTACACCAATATGAATGGAATGTCTACATTATGCTAGCTTTGATGAGTGATTATATTTGAACTTGACCCTTATTTTGGGTTAAAAGGTGGGTCCATTATGGCGGATGTGGATTGTCTCTCAAATTCTCCCACTCAAGGGAAGGTGGTTTTGGGCTTGTAATTTCCTCTCTTAGATTCTGACTGGTGGCCTTTTTGGATACTGCAGAACTTCGATGGGATGGCTAGCTCTCACTAAGATTTTAAAGAGCTTTGACTAGAGAAGTGTGATTCTAAATTTTGAAACTCACAGAGCTTCAGCTGGGAAGGCTAGTTCTTGGACTAGGATTTTGGGCTGGGGAAAGTTTAGCAAAGGCTATCTAAGGGAAAGGGATAAGGGGACCAATTAGGAAAAGGCAAAGGAATCAAGTAGGGAATGGATTAGAGGGGACCGATAAGCAAATAGGATAGAAGGGATTAACTCATCCAAAGGAGGGGTAGGAAACGACACGAACGGTGGAGAGAGGGAGAGGGTAGGAGATAGAGAGAAAATAGGAGGTGGGAGCATTAGGAGGTCTCCTAACCTCGCCTCAAGAGAGAAAATATTCCTCTAGATAGAAAATAGAAGTTTTGATTTACTTGTCTACCTTCTACTACATAATAATTCCTATTATAACTTACAATCCACCCTCTCCACGCTTTCCTTATAACCCTTCCACTACTCCACCTATAACCTCCCTACAACTTCTCCCATAATTACTAATTTACCGTAATAACAAAAAATTCCACCATAATAATAATAATTGGGAAGTTTTAGGTACGTAAATATACCAACCAAATGTGTCTTTGGATGGGTAAATAGGCCCTATTTATAGATTTTGGATCCCAAGGAGGTGAAATTGTGGCTTTGTCTCATTTGAACTCCCATTGGGTGAGAGAGGTTCAGGGGGCTGCCATATATTCATGGGGCTGGGGCTTACGAGGCCGCCATTTGTTCACGTCACGGGTTATCGTGGGGCCATAAGGGTATATCCTAATCTGTTGTGTATATGGCTTCTATCTTCCGAGGGTGATTATGGGAGATCCGATGGTTTGATTTTGGCATGCCATATATTGTTAGAATCATAGTCTCAGCACTACCCATCCATATGGTTATTTGGACCTGATTCCATTGTTTTGTCATGTCATAGTTGGCCCCTCTTTCCTCGGGTTTTGGGGTTTTTGGGTTTTTTAGGTGTGAATGGGTGTTCGGGGTCGACTCCCCTAGTCCCTCCTCACGATCAAAAGAAAAGGGGCCCGCATCCATAATCTATGAGTCATCATATTTGGGGGGAGGGTGAAAAAATTGGGGTGTCTATAGAATGCCCTCTTTAGCCGGCCTATGCCACACCAAGGGCAAAGAAAAGAACGACCACATTTTGTCACCCGAGATAAAACGCTATCACCTTGCTCAAGGGTGAGAGTCATATCCCACGCCCATTATGGGAATACCAGAGGTGTGAGCAAGATGCTTACCTATCTCACACCTCTACCAAGATCTCTGATAGTAGCACCTTAACATTCACAATCACACAACACCGAACCAAAAGATTAATTGCAGTGGAATTAGAGTATAAAGTATGGAATATAACTTAAGTGGGGTAAATCTAATGATAGTATATATCCATAACTAAGTTATTCAATAAACGAATATCCATGACTTACATATAATAAGCCCAAAAGAATACCAATCAATAATTAGGTATCAAAATATCAAAAGAAGACCACTCATCTCTAGGTGTTACATAAGCACTTTCGCAGCAAACCCGGGTTGTGCCCTCAAAGATCGGTATCCACTAGGCACTTACTCCATACTCAAAAAGAGGAGGTAGGGTCACATCCAATGGTACTATGGTACCTGCATCATCATCTAAAAGCAACATAAAATAGGGTGAGTTTTAACTAGCTCTGAGGGTGCACCATGCACAAATAATCATATAAAAAATAATCCATGATGTCACAGTACAAAATTAAACACATAGTCCATGATTCAATAATGCAATTCATTTGATCATTAAACCACCTAACATATAACTAAGTTGGGTTCATGCTACACGATGCATTAGGTTGTATACTTGGTCCCGTAACCCCACATGGGCCACCTAACGATACAAACCCTAGTCATGTTTGGGGACCCCGTCCCCGAATGTGACCATTGGTCACCCAGAAACCCCCATAACCCTCCCAAAGTCATGGCATCGAATCACCATCCACCACAAGACTAATTGTCACCTCTAGCAATAATCGATCGCACCATGGATGTGGCATTCTAGAAGGGTTCACCAAACATACCACTACTAGGTTATCCAACACCTTACCCCATTGGCAAGGAGACATAGCATGGGGAAGTTCCCAACCAAAATATACTACATGCCTTGTATAATAAATGTTAGTATAGAATATGATACTAGAATCACCCATCGGCCACATAACATCCTTTTCCCAAGCCTAGCTAGCATACAAGTAGTGGAGTATGGACTACACGATACTAGAATTATCATCGACCACAAAGCATATCCATTTCTAAATATAACCCCCGAGTGCACGATATCGAAATCATCCATCACAAAAAGTATTTGTGACTATATCTAAATCTAATGCACATACTCAATGCATGAATGTAACATCTACAGGGATCACGGCACGGAACCACCTTGGCCACACCGCATCCCATCTCACAATTCACAACTCAACATACATCACATATCAAATTTCCCCAATTTTATAACATAATAGTTCAATGAATAAAACATGTCATGAGGATTACATATACTTTTAGCAAATAAAGAGCATTCATAATTTCTAACACATGTGGGCAGTTCAAAAAATATGAAACACTCCACAAACTAAAATCAGCCATCCCTCACCTTGGTAGTAACTTGGTTTGTTTGGGGTTTCCCAAGTGTATCAACCAGGTTCAACTCACTTTTGACCTCATTGTATGTGTTTGCCCTATCCTATGAATAAGTGAAAGGTTTTAAACAAGTGTCAAAAAACAAGGGGACCCACAATGGTTACCCCCAAAGAACACAAGTTCTATAAAATTTTGGGGATATAACAACATTGTCACAGAAATATAAAAAACCAAAACAAAATATTGGTTGTGAGGGTACCCTAAAAAATACGATGCATTCCCCCCCGGGGGGAAAAAATGGCATCTTTTCATCCTCTCTCCTCTCTTTCTTTCATGTGGGGGAAAGGGTTTTGTGTCATGTGTGCTTTTCTTATGCCCCTACACCATCGATCGTGGTTGAAGATACGGGGGGCCCTATTTAATAAAGGTAAAATTTATCATTTGAGATGGGGTTTGATGATGGTCCAACAAGATCAAATCATACAAATGGGGTTTGGAGTCCCCCCTAGGATTATGGGCTTAGGCCCGGGGGGGCCAAATTTCCCAAGAAAAGGGCACGATAATTGGTTTGGTCCGAGATTTAGGGTAAGTGT